>CAPT01000146.1:0-165699 GCA_001039675.1 Nakaseomyces delphensis CBS 2170
TATATATATATATATATATATATATAAGTATTGCAGCGGATCATAATAAACCATCAAAAATATAAATTTAATAATTAGTGAATTGAAATTTCACAGTTTTTTTTTACCTATAGAAGAGAACAAAGTCTTTGGCTTCAATGAATGATGCAAAACTTTCTTCCTGAGATGATTCACATTTTGGTTAACGTTCGAGACAGTGTTAATGACGGTATTCTTTCTACTCAGGTCGTCCGCATTTGCATAGGCCTCTCTTACATGTCGGTTACTCCTATACTCCTGGAATATAAAATCCCTGTCAGTCTTTGATGATGATTTCAGAGTATATGCGATCCATGTTTGTAGTCCAGTATCATAACTATCTAGACTTTGCTTAAAATCTCTTAAGTTCTCTAACTTTAATTTATGAGATGAATTACTGCTAACTATCTTGTTTATATCACGATTAGGCACAGAATTCTGATGGCTAAGCTTATCAAGTTCTTGGACTGTGGGAGGTATAATACTTGAACCATCTCTAGACACTTTCCTCTCAACTGGCTTATCTGTGGTTTTATTTGCAATTGGAAACGTAGTTTCTGGAAGAGGAGGCATACCTTCATTATTCACCATTATCCCTGGAACATTATAAAGAGTTTTATTATCATATAAGGTTTTTGTATCACCAATTGTCTCTAAATCAGTGTTATTTTCAGAGGGAAATGCATTCCATGAACTCTCCACTTCAGAATAAGTCGATACAACTCGTGGTTTCATACTTGATGGCGTGAGATCAACCAATTCACCATTTTCATCCCTAACAAAGCCTGGTGGAGGTTTCACCCCAGTATTCTCTAAAAACCCACTTCTTAGAGCATCTGTATCTGGTTTCCACTCGCCTGAAACTTCAGAATCCACCGATTCCCTCTTGCTAGCTTCTTCGTCAGCATCCTCGTCATCTTTATCAACAATATCTCCGTTATTCTTCTGATTCTTCATATTGTGTTTTGTTTCGTAGTCAACACTACCATCCTCAATATCCTTTTCACTATCATGAGACATTTTATCGTTCTGTTCATCACCAACCTGGTTCTTTATGAATTCATTTTTGAAGTCTGTTTTGGCAGAACCAAGGCCAGAACTTTTTATGCTCTCTTTCGTCCCATCTATATCATTGGTTTCCTGCATACCCTGTGATACCATCTTCTTAAAATACCCTGATTTATGGACATGTATATCATTATTATCTTGTAACGAATTCAGAATTTCATCATCTTCATCCTCTTCGTCTGCATTATTATCATTCGTATCAGCTAGCTCATTATCGTTGCTTTCACATTGTCCCTTGTGGCCTAATATAGATTTGTTATCTATAACGGGAAGAGCCTCTGACTTATAATTTTCGCTGATATCTTTACTTGGTGTTGCATAGCGTATGGACTCCGTATACGATAAAGCATCATCGTGATCATCTAAATCGTACACATTATCATCGGAATCATCTGAAGTAGGTAAGCCGAGTGAGATATTATCATCAGTTGTATCAAGATTTGCCTTATTCCTGTTCTTGATTTCTTGCTCATATTTTTCATCGTTCAGTGATATATGTATCTCATCATCGCTTGAACTTGCATAAGAATTAATAAAGGTTGATTCAAAGCCTCCTACCGAGGTATGTTTACCTGCAATGGGGATCTTATCCGAATCGACATCCTCAGTCCTATCATTTTTGCCATCCTCATCCTTGTTTAAATTGTTCTCATTTGCAATTGACAAGTCACTGTTTTTCGTTTCTTTGAGCTGCTCAGATTTCGGCCCACTTATTGATCCATCATCAGAACCGAAACTTTCACCTTGCTTACTTTTAGGAGTCAGTTCTTTAGAAATTTGTACCATTAAGTCATCTAAATGATCGTTGACGTTCTTATTTGGCAACGGCCTTCGACCGATCGAGCTCTTAGAACTATTTAGCGAAGGGCTTAAACTGTTCGGGTTTATACTTGGAGATCGTGGATTATTCAACATCGGTGTTCGTTGTTGAGATTGATCCAGAAGCGGAGTTGCAGAGACATCGCCCTCTTCATTATCTTCACCAGTTTCTTGATCTGCAACTTCCTCTAACAACATCATTTGACGTCGTGATGGTGTTTCCCGGTCATCATCGTTTTCTGTTAAGGCTGTCGGTCTATCAATTCTCGGAGTTTCAACAACATCATCTATGTTATCATTCTCACCATAGTTTAACTTCGGAAGAGTGGGTAAATTGTTCTCTTCTGCATTTCCATCTAAAGGTTTTTTTTCTGGAGAGCCCACCTCACTTTCAGTATTGCTATCCCATCCTGCACCATCATACGTGGCCTGAGTGGCGCTTACCCATCTATAAGACTTCTTCCTTTCAACCTGGCTTTCATCCATCTTTTGATGAACTTTTATCAAGATAAAATTAATAGATCAAAATATAGTAACTTCCTAATGCTATCGCTCTTTTTGATCTTTACCTAACTCCTATTATTTTTTTTAAGAAATCTTTCTTTTCTATATGGTATTGGGTTGCTGGGGTCGGCACCTGTAACTAAGTATATTATACGCCAGTTTATAACGGATCAGTACCTCTTCTAATGTTGCGTTTTATTACGATGATTGCTCATCGTACCCATATACATTTGGCGTCCTCGTCAGGTTAAGATGTTATTGTGGTGTCACGGTATGATTGACCCGTAACGTGAAAAAAAATCATAAAAATGATCCGTAGAGGGTAACGATACAGCGTTAATTTTGCTTCATTTATATAACTTTATACAATAATAGTATTAGTTGTCAGCAAAAATTACTGCTAGAAACACTTCTATAAATTATGTATAGAAGGAAGTATTGATGATTCTTTTATTTAGAAAATATGTGCTCAATTATTATATCTATATATATGTCCTTAAAAAAATAAAAAAAAAATAAAATAAAATAAAGTAATATAAGAATTTATATGCAACTGAAAAATGAATCAGTAGAACAGTGTTTTCGGTAACTTACGATAAAAACAATGCAGAGGTACTAATATTTTTGAAAAGAAAAGAATTATTTTTTAATGGTTTCCAGACCAGATTCTATAAAATGGAGATGTTTTAATGTGTTTTCCTTGCCTCATAAGCTGCAATTGTGGCTTGTGCCTGTTCCATTGCGGTCTTCTTCATCTTTTTCCCGGCTATCCTCATAATAAATGGGAACAGTACATGATTTAGAACGACCCAGGCGGCTAAGATACCATAATTACGCCCCAAGTGCCCTCTGTGCAAGTCCAGGAAGATTACTCTATATATATCCACAGAGTTATGAAGGGGCATAGCATACCCGTATCTGTAAAACTGATTCGCGAGCACCATTGGGTAGAACGAAGGGGAGATATTCAATATGATCCATGTGATCAGCCATAGGGCCAAATATTGGGGTCCATACGCGACAATTAAACTGATAACATTTTCGTTTACACCGCCGACTGCCAGCATAGTAAGGAATGTAGATGCCCAATAGATAACAAAGCCACCTCTACCGAAGGCTCTAGTAAAATCAATTTGGTAGATTGCTGAGACTGTACAGAAGAACAGAGATAGGATGACGTATGTTGCCCATGAAATGGAGTATCTGTAGATCAAAAGGTGCTTTGGTTTGAAGACTCTTGCCATCTTCGCGTGCAATGGGCCATATAGGGATAGTTGGATAACAGTCAGGATCAGTGTGAAGATAAGCCCCACCTGTAGTGGTGCCAGTAAAACCCGGTCGTAGAAGGGTCTGTGATCAATGTAGGCAAAAGCCATTTGCCCTGCATTTATCAGTTTTCTAGCCGGGACGGATATGCCGTCGCCGCCGGTGGCGGTGATGTTGTCAACGAGGCTTGGCAAGTAGACGTTACTGAAATATGTTACGAAACTGGCCTCTAGCTCCTCGACGATGGGCAGCATGTACGATATCAGGTTAGTTGGGTCTCTTCCGCTTTCGTAGACGACTTCGAAGAACATCGACGAGTTGAAGGGCTCGGAGTTCGGATCGCTCAGTGAGGTGTAAAGCCGTTCAGTGGCGCCTGCTTTCAAGTTCAGTGACAACCAGTATTTTTCCTTGTATATCAGGTCGGTCACCTTTGCGTTGATCTCGTCTGGGGAGGGTCCGGTCCCGAACTTGTCGCTGAAGGAGCTGGTGTTGTACAGATGCCAGGTCCCCGGGACCTGTTTGATCAAGTCAGGCAGCGCGTCCCCGATGGCGGCAGCGGTGTTTCCAGCTCCTTCGTCTTGGTCCACAAACACGATGTTCACCTTGTGGAGGTAATGGTCTGTTCTGTACGTCGCGCCCCAGTAGATACATATGACAGAGAGACAGACGGCTGCCAACAGCACGTTGGTGATGCAGAACTGTGCGACCAGCTTCGACTTGGTAGACGCATGCTCGCCGGTGAACCTCTCGAGTCTCCGCCAGACAGTTGAAAGGAGGGTACTGTTTTTGTTCGGCCGCACGCTCTCCTCTGAGGACACCGTGCTGGATATAGTCGAACTGCTACGTTTCTCCTGCGAGACCAGTTTCTCCACTTCGGTTTCGTCTACCAAGGCATCCGACATCACTCTTGAAAGAGCATCGGAGGCACTAGCCTCAAACACCGGTCCTTCCTGGCTGGGCCTCCGGCTGTACCTCTGGGCCTCACCATCAAAACTTGTCTCTGTATCCGCGGACATATAGTGGGATATATCTTCCTGATATAGTTTTTAATACAGAGAAAAGAGAGAGAACTCAAATGTGAATATCTTACTTTGGCAGAGACTATTATATAATAAATAGTGATGCACCATGCTGCAAAGAATGCAAGCAGGAAATTCTTTCATTGATTTTCACTGTTCTCAATGCCCTCTGGCTTCAGGGTCCGTCCCGGGGTCCCTGGCATATAAACATAAAAACTGGCGTGGGGTCTGGGTGTGGAGTGGAGTTAGCATGGAGTTAAGGGCGGACCCAGGAGATAAAGGAGATAAAACTTCTTTGTCACCGGAGATAAACCCTCTCTGCTAAGTTTAAGGGTCCACTTCCACTGGGCTGCAAGTTGTGTGATATTTTCCCCGTTAAGCAGCAGCAGCAGCAGCAGCAGCAGCAGAGTGGAAAAAATATCCTGATCGTTACCCTGATCATCATATAGTTACCCGGTGATAATAATATTACCCGGCATTCAAGAGGGTTACCCGGTGTTTCCGATATTTTCAATTTTTTCAATTGTTTTTGACTGGTGATTGGCCAGTTTTCCCTTCTGGAAGTCTCTCCGCTTCTGCACATTGTGTGTTGCTTGATAAGTTTCAAATATATAACCGTTCTCGAGCAAATATATTTACAGCATGTTTCTTATTGCTCATAAGAGAGTTCGTTTTATTTAACAATATTTTTTACAATAATACAATACAAATATCATGAGAGCTGTAGCGAGGAACAGGTTGATGAATAACCTATACTTGTCTACGTTTCTGATAGCATTCTCTTCTGTGGCTATCGGCTCTTTTCTACCGTGTCCCGCACATACACTAGACTCGGATTCACCAAAAGAAGAGAAGAAAGAGACCGAGACCAACACCGAATAATAATTCGTTTTGTTTATTTATTTATACCGCTGTTGTTTTCGCACCCCTTGCATATATTGAGACAGGCGCTCAATCTGAAATAATAGAAGAAGACAATTGTTTTTTATATCTATTTGATTTTACATTCATAGTCCCTTTTTTTGTATTTAATTTTGATATTTTTTGTTTCTATTTATCTTGACAGAGAAAACACTGTCCAAAAATTTTAAACGTCGACGGAACAGACACAAGTAATAAAACACAATGAATTTTGATACGAAAGTCGTAGTGTATAACGGTATCGAGCATAGGATACTCCTGCAGAATGAGAACGGGCCGTGCGCGCTCGTGGCGTTGTGTAACGTACTCTTGCTGGACCCGCGACAGGCATCAAGAGGCGCTGAGCTCCGGGAACTGGTGCGAGGAACCAAGTCGCAGGTGGCTCTGGAAGATATGCTGACCGTGTTGGCGAATGTCGCCCTCGCAAACGCAAACGCAAACGCAAACGCAAACGCAAACGCAAACGCAAACGGTGACGACCTTGCGAACCCCAGGCTTGCGCACATACTCGCAATCCTGCCGCAGTTGCACACGGGCCTGAATATCAACCCGCAATTCGACGGGACGTTTGAGACCACCATGGAGATGTCCTTATTCCAGTTGTTCAATATCGATATACTGCACGGGTGGGTGTCCGCTGACAAAGAGATCAGTAAATTCACCTACGAGAGTAGTCAGCAACTGTTGACACAGGTGGTGGATATACAGGATGACCACGGTACCGAGAAAGAGGAGAACAGGCAGACCCTCCAAGAGGCCGAACGGGTACAGCTATTTCTGCAAGGTTCACTGACGCAGTTGACGGATGCGGGTCTGCTACATATGACGTCTATATTGGAGGACGGAGACTTGGCAGTACTCTTTCGTAATGACCATTTCTCAACGATTACGAAGCACAACGATAGACTCTATGCGCTAGTCACAGATTTGGGATTCAAGTCCGTAAAGGATGTTGTCTGGGAGCTCATGGGCTCCATAGACGGCTCTGACGACTCCTTCTATACCAACACGTTCGAGCCAGCACACTTTGACGACAATACTTACGATAGAATTGATTCTGTAGAAAAATCAGCGGAGCAGGTGCAGATTCTTGAAGATGAAAAGTGTGCTAGACAACTCCAGAAGGAGGAAGAAAACAAGCTCAATTCAAATGGAGCCGGTTACAGGCAACATAGGAAACCTGGAAGGAAAAGGAACCACAATACTGGAACAAATAACTCTCAATCAAACGAAGGACGTCATTCAACAAGTACAACACAGAAGGATCGGAGATTGTCTAAAAAACCACCTCATCGGAAATTAGAAACCCAACCCAGTCGAACTTCAAAATCGGAGTGCTGCATCATGTAGTATGTTGCTCCATTTCCATTGTAATCATAACTATATAATCATATAATTAATATAGCCCTTGCACGCATATTCTACTGATGGTGCTTCTTTTGAGGCCCAAATTTCTGCGTTTAACCGAGTTTATCAACGCGTTTGGGACCAAAACATAGTTTTAAATTTCAAACAATTTATTACACTCATTGCAAAGATAATCACATATAATTTAAAAAAAACATATCTGGGAATGCTACAAAGTTAAATAAGTTTAGTCAAGGCATGAACTTGATCTAATAATTTTCAAATCCAAGTCTAAATATGCTAGATTGCAAGTTCGAAAAAAAATAATAAACAAAAAAAAAAAATAATGAATCTTACTGCAAACAGATCATATGGATCTACAGGTATTCAAAATTCCGATCCAACAGTAGAGATGAATAGTCGGAAGAAACCTGCCAATGCAATCCTCCAAAGGAGATTAAAAAGTATGTCTAAGACAGCCCGGATTAAACGAATGAAAAAGAAGAAAAATAGGAATGTTGTGCAATCACGCAAACCACCTCTCAAAAAAATTGCTCAAAGGAACCCTACCATAAGGAAGACTGCAAACAGATATTTTGAAGGTGTGCTGGTAGGTTCTTTTTTTGGAGCTGCATTAACCTCTGTTTTGAACAGACTTTTGGCATAACAAGAAAGAATACTACTTCTATTCTTCACGGAACTGATCTATCCTGTTTCGATTTGTACCGGCTTTCACCATTACCGCCAGATTTATTGTGATATGGCCTTCTAGTTTTGTTGTTATTGTGGTTGTTATTACCATTATACGAAACAGAAGCGCCAAACAGTTTATCTTTTTCTTCTTGTGTAAGTTCATAATCTAAAAAACCGCAGTCACCTAATTCAACAATGAAATCCAGTAGTTTTGCATTTTCTTCTGCAAAACCACGTTGAACAAGCTTTATGTCCAGGTTCGCTTTCGGATTAGACCGTGTAACTTGGGCTTGTATATTTTTTATGAATTGTTGTTCTTTTTTTGATTCCCTTAGTGGATTCCCGGCTTTCTTTATGTCTTCCTCCTTCAGTCCCATTTTTTCCATATGCTCCTTCCTTCTATTCGATATACGCAATAACCACATCTTCCTTCTTTCCTCTTTCCACTTCTTTATATCCTCATCACTTTCCAGTGTCATAGTTGTTCCCGGAATTAATATCTTATTCGCCTTTAATGAATTAGACTCCTTTGTACTGTCGTCAAAAATCGATGTCGATTTTTTATTTGACTTCTCATTCGAAATTACAGACTCGATCTCATTTTGTGATACCTTTCTTGATTCAACTTTTATAGTGCTTCCTTTGAGTTTCGAATTCTCATTAGTAATACCATCGAACTTGATTTCATTAATAGATGTCTCAATGTAAGGCCGATGACTATTCACTGCCCCATAGTTACCATATGTATTTTGCCCTTCAAGAGGAAGGGTTTGTAAATATCCAAAATTTGGGGGAATAGCCTGCATATGTGACTGCTGTGTTAGTTGTGACTGTTGAGGCGTATTCCATTGAAAACTGTTATAGTGAGGTGACATCTGCTGCATATGTTGCCCATACCCCGTAAATGGTTGTGGATTCAAGGACGTATTCGCACAATAACCATAATTATGTCCATAATTATTTATATGGTTTACAGAATTCCGGTAATCGTTCTGTTCGTTAACCTTTATCCTTTTATAAGCATGTCCATCTTCACTTTCAAGTGTTCCTGAATAAGCTGGTTTTGGAATATTTGTTGTTGGATCATAATCATCCTCATCATCGTAGTTCATATCTCTATTGATATTTGATGCATTTAACTATTCCACTGAGAGATCCGATCAAGACAGATTTGCTAACGGAACTTTTTAATATATGAAGTCGCTAGCAGTAGAACCTTAAAACAAGGCCTATTTCTTCAAGACAAAAAAAAAAAATTTGCGATGCGATGAGCCTGAAAAAATTTAAGAAAACGGAGACAAAACTAAAAAAGCACCGTTTAATATCAAAGGGATTAATCATTTACTCTCACTATAGCACGGATTTATTGCTTGACATCCTTTCCTCATAAGGATAAATTTCAAAACAATACTCAATCTAGCAGCCCTTTAGGTAAATCTGGCTGCGTAGGTCCCAGCTGGTTCGAGTCTGAATGTTTTCGTTGTTTTCTTGTTTCACCACCATCCTTTTCTTTATCGAGCAATCTCCTACGTTGTTTTTTCAACATTTCTACTTCGCTATAGTTTACGTTATTATCGATTGTTGTGCTATTACGTGTTCCCCATTCAATGATGGTATTACTTCTATTAGCCATTGCTGGTAATATTGACCCCGATACAGCCTTTCCTCTCTCTTGCCTGTCGTCATGTCCATCATTACGGTTCTGATTCAAACCACCTAAGTAGGCTGCCTCTGAGTTCTGTAGGCTTTCATTATATTGATTACTATAATTATCATCATCATCGGAAGAGTCGTCTCTAACAAATAACTTTCTTTTAGGTGTAGCGCTAGATGATAGATGGGTCAGAATTTTCTCACCAGGTAGAATCGATCTTAAAGGGGAGTTTCTAAACTCTTTTTTTATTGATATACTTCGTTGTATTGGTGGGGGCATGCTCTTAAGAGGTGTCATTTTGGAATTTTGTGTTGGCGTCATATTTCTAGAAAGAGGTCTTTCCGTATCTTTATACAAAGAAGTAGGGGTGGATGTAGCTTCAGTAACCTGCAGCAACTGAAATCGTACATTTGGTTTATCTATTTCTATCAATACAGGATCACCAGGATTACAAAACCATATATTCATGTATCCGCCAGCGAACGCGTTCTGCTTAGAATACGAATTGACGCCAATAAAATTTTTAAAATCCTTGGACTTAAAAAGGATGGTCTTGATTTGTTTTTCTGACTTCAAACCGCTAGATTGTGTATCATCCTCTACCCAAAATAGGGAACAATGTTCAAGGGTGGTTAAGGCAATGGTGTTACTCATTGAAATAGCACTTTTAAGGATATCGTTTCCTTTCCCATATATAGCTTTCGTAAAAGCAGTCATAATTATTCGTCTGGTATCTATTTGTAGCTTAATTTCGTCCGTTAATGTTGTGTTACAATTCTCAATAAAGTTCTTCATAAGAGCCTGATCACAACAAATATAATTTATTTCATCAAAACTTTTATAACTGCCATGTCTGGGTTCATTAGTGATCGCATCACAGAATAATTCTTTAGAAAGACCAGCTTCAATGGAATTGCATATCTCTACCAGTTTCGGATCTACTGTTCCCTCATCGGCTGATCTAGTCTCTGTCGTACCGAAGACATCAACAAATTTCCTTTTATATTTAAGATCCACAAGTAATGGATTATACTGTGTTGGCGTAAATTGAGGACTATATTCTTTTTGTATCAAAGACTCCATTTCAATTGTTACCAAAAGTCTATTTGTCATAGCCTCTGAACATGACAAAGTGTTATCGAAGGATAAAATAAACTCATTAATTGTACCCGTCTCGGCGGAGTTTTTTGATATAGTCGTTAAATGTTTACCGTTTATAATAATTGAATAAAGCTTCTGTATATTTCCCTGAGAATCTTTAGCAGATTGAAGGCCAGCTTCACCGAATACAATTTCATGCGGTTTGAAATCAAAGTCGTCAAAGAATTTTCGATCAAATTTTATTTTACAGGAGCTAGTGTAAGTCCCATTTATAGCTGAGGCAATTAAAAAATCTTTACCAATAGTAAGACATATATCCTCACTAATTGTGGACAGGAAATATATATGGCGGAACCACAGATTTTGTTTCTCGATATCGTTGATTGAAGCAAAAAATGCTTTAGAAGTCAGTTGGTTTCGCATGAGAACGTAGTATATCGCCTTGTAATAAATATTTGAATGAAGTATACTAGTAACCACATGAAACAGCCTAACTTCACTCAAACTATGTCATATCTCCATTGCATTACTGACCGACCAGCGGGCTCATCGCGTTTCCCATAAATAATGAAATTTTCAAAAAGGCGATCGGAATTTGGTGTTAGAGTTTAGGCCATTATCTCTCATAAAGTAACTAAATAAATTACATTATAAATTACATTATAAATATATAATATGACCTCCACTTCATGTCTAAATTTTAATTTACCACTATTTCTTTGCAGACTTAACTCTCTTTCTTTCGTTAAATGATAAGACAATTAGAGCGGGGAGTATAAGTAAAATAACTTCTAACTACAATTCGCGCTCATTGTCTTTCTTCTTCTTGGACTTCTTTTTCTTTTCCTTACCGTCCTTATCTTTCTTTTTGGATTTCTTTTTCTTTTTAATGATGACAACCTCATCTTCATTCAAACCATTCCCTGAAATTTCATGCTCCATAAACTTTTTCTTTAGTTCTTCCAGTTCTTCTAAATCTTGTTGGTTTTGTAGCGTATTACCATTTAAATGTCCCTTGAAATCAGCCCCGTTATTACTAGTGAAGTCGAACGATTCCAATTTCGTTGGTTTATTTAATGAAATTTTTTGCGACAACCCATGATCTGAAGGATATGTTTTCTTTTTCGCCCCTATAGAAATTGAACTATTAGGAGAGTTAACCACCTCATCAGATATAACAACGACTTTACTATTCTTCTTTGTTTTGTTCATGGTTATCAATATCTTATCCGCTTTATTATTTATACTTGACAATGACGAAGTATCATTATCACTATTTCTTCTTTGGGAAGATGGTTCTTCCTTCTTAAGGTAGAAAGGATTGCCTTCATGATCCGTATCAGCACCGCTTCTCTCTTGTGAAGTAATATCAAAATTCAATTTAGAAGATACATCATTGGCATTCACCTCATCTTCATCGTGTGTATCAGTTAATTCCGCTATGCTTTCTTCTGTATCCGATTCATCCCTGATATTATGTTGCTCCAGAATTATCCTCATATCTGATTCACTTAGGAAATGTGTAGTTAAATCAAGCGAATTTTCAAATTGAAGTGTCTGCTGCGTGCCCGGAGCAATAGGATTGAGCTCATATGAGTTAAACAAACTAGGTAAAATGTCAGTTACAAGCATGGGAAGCTCCTTCTCTGATGAGAGGATTGATTCTTTGCACAATTTTAATAATTCCATAAATTCGTACGATCTTTCCTGCACAATGAAATCACTGGAGTTACCTAACGTTTCCAAAAATGCAATTACTTCATCTAACAATCGAAAGATCTCGTTAGTAGTAGGACTACGAGTATTAATCCATGTCGAAAAAATTTTAACAATTGCTGGAATCAAAATCGATTGTAATGACACATCAAATGACACACCTTTTTTAATCAGTAGCCTCACAAGCTCATTCCCATTTTCAATGTAAGTCGAAAATTCTCCGACACACCAAATACAATTCGCTAGAATAGTCCCTAATTGTTGCTCAATGGCAGGAACAGATATGATATTTATAATATTACCAATTGTGATATCGCGAACGTCTGGGACTCTAATTACAACGTTTCTCAATTGTTCACTGATATCATAACCTAGTGACTTATCGGAGATATCTTGAGATATTATAGCAAGATCTTTTAAAACTGCATTGTACCATTCAAAATTTGGAATATTCTCATAGTTGTTATTAGAACACACTTTCAATATCGTCTTAACCATTTTTATTTTATATGATACAGGAATCACAATCTTCACATTATTTGAGGGGTTGATCAACGAATTAATACCACTAACTGATATAATATCATCATCTACAAATTGTTTCAGTAACAATGAAACCACTTCTTTGATATTATCCTCATCAACTATACCAACCAAAAGTTCCAAAGCCCTGGATCGGATTGAAATATCGATATCTGATAAAAGTTTTATTATCAAACTAGAATATTGGGTAATAAAGTTATGATTAATTTTTCCAATTTTATAAAATAAAACACAACTAATATATCTCAAATTAGCATCCGCTGAGGAACAGAAAGAATGCAATACCTCAAGACATATCTTTGCTGTCCCGTAATCATTAAATTCCAGCATCTGGCCTTTAACAATACAATTTATAGACTCATAAAGGACTGAAGTAGCTTGTGTAGAGTCCATTAATTCCAACAATTTCGGTAACAATTTTGGTCGTAGTTTCTCCTCAATAACAGATAGGTTTTTAAACAGTTTTAATAGCCTGATTATTATCCAATTATTATCAATGGTTGTCAGGATTTCGTACAGTAGTGGCGAGAGAACAATGAAAGGTTTTGGGTTCTTTTTAGATAGCTCACATATCACGCTAACAGTTGCCGAAACAACTGAAAGATCTTCATCTTGTAGCATTTCAGCAAATTTATCAAAATTATCTCGCAGTGCTTCTGGATATTCCAAGAATACCTTAAATAATGCAGTAACAGCTTTCTTTCTGATATATGCCCTTGAACTAGTTAGCATTGTAAATAAGTCGTCTGTCACGTCTGCTGCTAGTGAAGGTGTGATCATCGATGTCAGACCGCTCAAAGCAATACCAACTTTCACTATGTCATTTACTCCACCATATTTCAAGTCTTTTCGTAGTAGATTGGTTGCTAACATCAATACATCTGAATCGTCGTGAAAACACTGCGATGCTGCCAAATAACCCACTCTTTTTTGCTGCAACTTTGAACTGCTCATAACTTCCAGTACTTGAAAATTTGCCCATGCCATATCAAAACCATACATTTCTAAATATGATAATTTCAAGATTGCGTTAGTTTTTAACGTCATGTCTGGAGAATTGGCCTCCTTTCTGCATTCACCCAATGCTTCCTTGAAGAATGTCTCCAATTTCTCTGGTGTATCATTGTTACTCCGAATACCTTTTATTAGATCTTTTAAGGATTTCTCAAAGAAGAATCCGAATGGTCTCAGCCTTTGCTTGACATCATCTGTAGAAGGGGCGTACATTGATGTCATGTTCCTTTTCGATAGAAACCTTATCGTATATAAATTAGCAAAATATGAACACAGTGACTATAATCACTGTATATCAAACCTCCTCACTGTAATTTATAGCAGAAACTGTAAATGGAGGCAAGGAACTTATAGTTATTCCGAGTTCGATTACTTTATCACATAGCTTCATTATATAACTATCATAATTTCAAATAGCATCTTGAACCTGAAAATAAAAACACAACAGTAACTGAAGTCACGTGCTTATTTTAAAACTAGTAACTCATCGCCAAATACTTACTGAACTTATTTGTATCATACTTGTTACTTAATAGAGTGAAAATCCGTAGACATTGCGAAGTACACCAAAGGTCGTTAAGGATTGAGAGGGAACTGTAGCTAAGTTTCCCCCATTCTCAGGAAAGAACAAAATAAAAATAAATAATATTTAAATTGAATTGTTCTCTCAAGAAATAGGTACCTGGTTTCAATTTTAATACCACTTCCTCCTTAATAAAAGCTATATATAAGACAAATTGAGATCATCATAAATTAACCCACGCGCCAAACTTCAAGACCCATAATTGTGAATTTTCTACCCTCCTTACTTAAGACATCGTTACCGTATGTCTGTGTTGGATTTGTGACACCTTTCATTAGACTATCATCACACCATAAACCATAATGGCCCTCACCGGCGCCCATAGACAGAAACTTTGAGGTACAGTAAATCATAAATTCGTTAGCACCAGTATATGGAAAAGCACATAATTTCCAAGACATTTTTGAGTTTTGCTCTGCTTCCTTTCGTTCGACATCATCATCCTTTTCTTCTTTATCGTCCAGATCGATCAAATTTGACTCTGAGTCTACTAAGTTCTCATTACTAGGTCTGAGAACCCTTTCCCGTACGCTATTCATTTTCCATAAAAAACACTCGCCGTTCCCACTGTACCTCATATGCTCATTAGGACGGAATGGTTCATTAGAATACGCTCCGAATATACTCTGTTTTCGGTCTTTGATAACCAGCACATATCCTACTCTTCTGGGGACATTAGATTCCGGTTTCACCCTTTCGTATAATGAGTGAAGTGAGGCACCATTCTGTTCCAAGCTATATAAAAGGGTCCATTCTTGGTATAATTGTATTCTTGTCGGCATTAAAGGTCGGAGTTCATCGCACATTTCAGGGTCCAGCAGTCTGTTCTTAGTCTTGGGTGAGTAACCAACTAGTGTTACCGGTGGCAGAAAATCATCGTCATCGTGTATATAATTGTTATTATGTGTCTTCTTTCGTGTCGAAGACGATGCCAACGGATAGGTACTACGCCGCTCCATTGGTACTCGTGAAGATTCCGAATTACTCCACGTAGTTTTTAACTTGTTATATGCATTTTTCATATTAAACATTTTTTGCTTTTGCAATCCAAAATAAATAAACTAATAGCAATAGAGGTAGATCACAATTCAAAATGTATTTCAATCTGATTTGAGGTTCGAATTATAGTACCATTTAAATGTGGGTACTGTCCTTTATATCTTTGCTTACTTTCCTTCCCGTACTTATTAAATCACAAAGACTTCAAGGTTTTTCAAAGGTCAGAAAAATTAAACCTATTACAAATAATAAATAGAAAATTATGCTTTAGAAAAAAGGAAAGTAATCAGTTCGATCTATACTCATATTTGTAAACCCCACTGACACCTATATCTATCTGTTTTCTTATTAGATATCTACATCATGAAATAAATGTGTTCTCCCAGTTTTTCACAAAATGACATATTGTTAGATTTGAGATATTTAGTACATATACGGTGAAAAAAAAAAAAGAGAACAATGGAGAAGAGATAAAATGACCATTTCCAAGTCAACAGATGCCTGTCACTGATTCAGACATTATCTTAATCAAACTGATAACTTAAACGATTGAGATTTTTATTCTATTGTACATTAAATTGTCATTATATATGATTACAGTTGGAGATGAAGTGAAAAAAAAGGTAACAAAAGTTTGTTTTAATTTAGGTCAGAATAAAGTAAAAAAGTTAAGATGATAATAGAAACAAGGGAAGAGGGTCTACAAATCCCTATGGAATCAATGCTTTAATACTATATAGATTAGTTCATGGCCTTAACCAACTTGTTGATGAATTGTTCACGGTTACCGAAAGCACCACCTTGGATGAAGTGCTTGAACTTTCTTGGGACACCCCAGCCACCGGTTGGGTTGGACAACTTGAATGGCCACAAGAAGTTGTTAGCTTGCTTGAAGTGTGGACCAACAGTGACGATTTCGTGGATCAAGTCATCGATGGACAAGATACCGTACTTACCCAAGTTAGCTTCGATGATGGCGTTGTCGGACAAAGCAATTCTTTGCTTGTTGATCTTACCGAAACCTCTCTTGTAGACCAATTGTCTAACGGTAGAGTAAGATGGGTAACCGTAAGCAACGTATGGTTCAATCAACTTCAACAATTCAGAGGTAGCCTTGGTGACCTTGACGAAAGTACCAGAGTTAATTTGGACCAATCTCAACAATTGTAGAACCTTTCTTGGCTTAGGTGGGATCTTGTTGATACCCTTGATTCTGACAACGAAGACCAACTTTGGTTGAGCTTCAACGTAGTAAGAACCAGCAGCCTTGGCCTCACGCTTAGCATCGATGATGGCTCTTTCAGCAGCCTCGTACTCCTTTTGGTATCCAGCGTTTCTTTCCAAGATAGCAGCTCTCTTTTGCTTGTTAGCAATCTTACGAGCGGCTCTAGCCTTCAAGAATTCTTCAGACTTCTTCTCGTCGTACTTAGCCTTCTTCAATTGGGTCTCTGGTTTTAGGATCTTTCTATACATAATACACCGATAAAAAAAAAACAATATTTATTTCAGCTTACGGGGAGTCCTCCTAAACATTGGATGTCAATCCAACAGCTGGAAAATAAAGTTAATTTTATTTTTAAGAATTTGTTAGCAAATTGTGAGCTTTATTTAATAGTCAGCGCAACCTGATGTTTCCAAATAGTAGGTAACATAAGATAAACGCGACTTTTCAAATTTTTAAGAAGTTACATCGAACTGAAAAAACACCACTTTTCATTCGATGAATACCGAAAAACGGAAGTATACTGGAGATCAAATCATTTCGAAGGGTGTACAAAAACAACCATTCGTGGTGACTTTAAAAGAATGCAAGAGTGCATTTGATCAACAAGTTATACTTTCGCCCGTTTTTAAATAAAAAAACAGGATATTCGGTATTTTTTTTATCAGATATTATCTGACAGAAATATAAGAAACATTTATATTTCTAATTTCATATTATTTCGATTCCAGGAATCTCAAAAATTAATATTATAAAAACATGGATGTGTCTATTTTTCCAGTCCATGATGTAACTTTCTCTCTAAATTAATGGAAACTTTTTTTATAATCCATTTAAAATTTTTTTAAACATACTGAGCAGCCATTGTTGGTTCTTATTGAGTTGTAACTATCTTTTATGATAAAGCAAAAACATGTAAATAAACCATAGATTACACCTAATATAATTAAATTATTATGCAATTGGTTTATATATGTAATCGGCTCATTGCACAGGAATATTTTTTCAAAAAAAAAAGTTTTGTTACAATTTTTTTTTTCAATAAATCCAAAATTACCCAATTAGGAATTTTTGAATTTTTCAGAGAAAAGACGTTTAAGAAATTAAAAAACTTTAGGAAATGTACGGATGTTCATTTCTTGTGACTGTTTAGAGATGACAGATTGAAACAGAATTCGACAAGTAAAAATGTGTACGTAAGAGTTTACAATATCCACCAAAGGTCTCGACTGTTTTTTTGATCTATAAACGCGAAAACTGCAGAGTCCCATAACGTCAAAACGTTAAGTCTCTACATGTATAGCTTAGAAGATCAAGTTGGGATGCTTATTCTCTGCTACGCTTGACCGCGCTTTATATTTCGAGGAGTTCCATTGGGAGAAGCAATATTGCCAAGAGATACTTGTGTCCTTTTATGAGAAAACATACTGTAAACGCATAAATAGATACATTTATAATACGAGTTCTTTGTGTAATTGAAGAGAGTAAGTCAAATAACTTATTCTTTTTAAAGCTCAGACCATTACAAGAAAATGTATGAGCTAGAAAGAAAAAAAAGGGCACTTGTTATACAGTCTCTGGATTCCGTTTAGCCGTTCCTTTATACTAAATCTTTTTAATTTTATTCTCTCCTATCGTTGACATTTAGAAAAAGCACCAAAACAAAAAAAAAAGAGGGTTGAAACTTTCATCTTTTTTCTTTTGAATGCGCAACTGTTGTCCCGGAGACACAGAATTAACTGATGCAAACATAGATTATCTAATTTGTATTACATCAAGTGGGTTTTTTCATCTCTGTATACTGGGTATTTGTACTTGGTTTTAAAATTTGCGTCAGCCTTTGCAACCAGAATCAGCACGAGAGCCACGAGAGAGAGAGAGAGAAAGAGAGAAAAAATGGATGTGGATGTTCAACGGAGACAACAGGGTTTGGACTACAACCATTCTGTTGATCCACAATACCAAAAACTGCGTTCCGCAGCTAATGATGCCATGAACTCCAGAAGGAAACTAGCTGACGAGTCTCAAAGAGCCTACAAGAGCGGGGATAAAGCCAAGGCACATGAGTTGAGTGAAAGGGCTAAACAGAAACTTACTGAGGCAGACGATCTAAACATGCAGGCGGCGGAGTATGTATTTGTTCAGAACAATGCAGATTCATCTAGTAACGAGATAGATTTGCACGGTCTTTACGTTAAGGAAGCGATGTGGATTTTAAAGAAGAGGATGGTCTATGCGGCTGAACATGGGGAGACCGAACTACGTGTAATAACCGGCAAAGGCGTGCACTCCATGAACCACGTATCAAAGGTGAAAAACGGTGCTATAGAATTATGTAATGAGAACAGTCTTAAGTACCATATTCCGAGCAAAAACGAAGGTGTTGTGGTTGTACAAATAGATAGAAGCAAAGTGCCGCAATCATGGAAGGATGACCGGATCAGTACTGTCGAACCTGCGCATGCGCAACCGCAAACACAGAATTATTACAACGCAAATGCAGGCCCACAATATAGTAAACCGCAGCACCAACAGCAAGGAGAAGCTCCTATTAAAGAAACAGCTGGTATTATCTACAATTTGGTGAGACAAATTTGTATCTGTTTAACTTCTGAGTGAGTGAATATGGTTTCAATGCATCGATTGTGATGAAATAACGGAGATCCCTAAAAAAATTGGTCATAAAATAGGAATTGTAATTCTTTGGCACGCCCCCCCCCTTTTCTTAATCTATAATAAATTAATTTTGTATAAGTATGTTTCTACTTAAAGTGTAATCTAATAAAGTTGTATTCTTAATAACTCACAGGGAATTTTGCAACCATCAATGGCTTGTAATTTACAATTCGTCAAGGAGGAAAAGCAGGCGCTTAGCCGCTACCTGGAGCAGCACCTGAGCTGCTAGCACCAGCATAGGCACCAGATACAACGACGTGTCTTTATAGGGTAATTGGTGTTGTGGCGAGCGACAACGGCGCCTGGTTTTGTCCATGTACTCGTAACTTTCCGATACTATAGCGTGCACGTTTTCAAAGTCTTGCACCAGATCCGCCACCAGGTCGTACCGTTCCGTGATCTCAATCAGGAAATTAGTAGCAGAGATGGTATTCAGAACTTCCAACAGGTATTCGGCGTCGAACCTGCTGCCAGAACCTGACTCAACCCAGCAATCGAGCAACACCAACCTGTTGTAGTACTGGATAATTTTGGGTATTGTTAAAAACTGCAACATCTCTTGTTTGACAGATCTCTATAATCTGATCACACTTCATTGTATGTAAATCTCTTTTGGCGGCTAAATATATATGTCCAGACATAAAATAGACGCTTGGGTTTCGAAAACGTTTCACACGATGGGGTACGATCCGGGTAATACCAGGTGATCCAGATAATATGTAACACCATACGAACACCTCTTTTTTTTCACTTCAGCCCCTGAAGAATAGGAGAAGGGAGGTGCGGCGCTATCCAACAGGAAATGTCGCCGGCCCCGTCGGAAGGGAGAAAAACCGCAGCATCACCAAAATTTTGCTACAGCCGCACCCATTTTTTTTCTTCGGCTCTCTCCTACCGCGCGCGGGGTGACCCCGCACTTTTTTTTATTTTGGTATTCTTTGCAGAGATACAGCTGCACGGACTCGTGTAAGCAGTTTTTCCAGGGGCTAAAAAGTGCGGGGGCAGCATTTGCCGATTATGCGAAGAAGTAGAAAAAAAAAGAAACGTGAATGCGCTTGTTTCTCAGGGGAGGATCCCGCGTTTCCCTTCCGCCTGCCTGGCCCCGCCCCCACTTTTGCCGGTGTTTGGCCGGCGATGCCGAGAGAGTATGCCGGCTTGCACTAATAACCCCCCAGCAAGGAGACGCGCGGGGGGACCAGGCCGAGAACGCGCGCGGGGTGGCGCCAGAAAAAAGGCACAATAAGGAGTAGCCGAAGGGGTCGAAGAATGACAACTTACAAACCAAGGGTCCTCTCTCTATAACTTTTTTCAAAAAATAACAAAGGGAGAGTGGCCTCATCACCCATCTCCTGAAAATCTTTTTTTTGTTTCTATATAAAAAATGGCATTTCTTTCTTCTATTTTGTTTTTCCAAAATCCAGTGACTTGAGGAGACTATAACTACTTTCGAAAAAAAAAATGGGTCTGCCTATTACTCTATACCAGGAAGACCTGAACGGCTTGCAACAGCCGGAAAAGAGCAGTCTTGACCGGTTTATCAGGGAAAGATTTCCCTCGGTAGTGTACCCGGGCCATGATCTGCGCTCGATCCGCGGAACTGTACAACCGCTGTCGCCAACAGTGCGGCAGGAACTCTACAGCTGCTTTGTTAACGGTAATAACAGGTCCAATGCGGATGTCACTAACAACGATATGTACGATTTTGAGTGGGATTTAGGTATGAACAGCTGGAACCTTGAGCAGACACGCAGCGTGGACGACGTTGAGTTGTCGAGCTACAAGGCCGACAAGAACTACAACAACACGCTGTGGCTGTACTTTACCGAGTCCAACAGTTTTACTGAGTTCTACCTCTACGACACCGTGAACTCCAGCTATGTCAAGGCACACCTGGACCAGGGTCTCACCCGGGGCCTGGACGAGCTCACGACAATCGACGCTGCCCAAATTAACGAGCGCAGCTACATGACGCTGATGGGGTTCAAGTCCGGCAAAGTCGTGTTGGTCACGACCAAGATTGACGCCAGGGCCCGGTCAAGCAGTACCAGTGAGGTCATCTACGAGGGTCGCGCCAGTACTCATCCGATCAGGAGCAACTCGCGTTACAGCGGTATCCTGGAGGTCAGTGCCTCCCTGCTGCCGGACTATGCATTGTCCTTCAACATCAAGGAGGGGCTGATACTGAACAAGCTGCGCGATGGCACGCTTTACAACATCCCACTCCCATACAGCGGCACTGATTTCGCCGACTTGGACGCGTCCCACTTCATTGCGGAGCTGAACTTCCCGCAATTCGTTCTCTCGAACGGTGTGCAGGTGTGGAACTTCGGGAACATCCTGCAGCTCGCGACGGAAGGCTCGCCAGCCGACCACGAAATCAGGTTCTGGCTGAAACCGGACGAGAAGATACGGGCGATCAAGCCGCTACCGTACCTGGACCAGCTGTTCATGGCCACATCGGAGCGCGGGCTGTCCGTGCCATTGAACCCGGACGCGCACCTGCGCCGCGGCAATAGTGTACGGCAGACGACGGGTCCGTCCTACACAGAGGTCACCAACGTGCTGCCGGTGTTCTCGCTGGCGGATCACAACGACAACCAGTACCAAGTGGAGTCGTTCAAGAAGGACAAGTATCTGCTGGTGACGCAGCAGCACCTCTACAGCACCGCGCTGACCATCTACCAGAACTCTACGAGAAGCCACGAGTGGTACACGCTAGGGTTCATCGATATCAGAACCAGGTTCAATATCAGCAAGGCGAAGAAGATGAGCGTCCTGGAGTCCCAGAACGGCCCACCGCAACTGGCAATACATTGCGACGACGGATCAATCAAATACTTTAACATCACCATTTGAAAATACACAAACCCTTATTCACGATTTTAATGAGTTTTACATTTTTAATACATTCATACATGCAAACATACATACATACATACAAGAACAAAGAGTCATTACTTACACGGAGTCATTGTCACTAGACGCAGTCAGCCTTCTTTGATGACTCTGTTTGTCAAAGAAACGCTGTCAAAAAAAAATGAGAACAATCGAGACTTCACCTGTATGGCCGCCCCACCTGGAAACCTCCGGATTACTCAGCACTACTAATCCTGACATCTATGGTGGGAATCTCTCGATTATTTTTTCTGACCAATTGGCCCTTGCGGCGTGGGATGGGATGCAGCGTGGGGGGGGTCCCAAGAATGTTTTGGAGAATGTTTTGGAGAATGTTCCCAGAATGTCCCGCAGCATAGCCCTGCATATGCATAATTTTGCGCAGAAAGGTAGATCCGATTTTTATTTGTTTTTTCATTTTTGATAGTCCCGTGTCTCTACGAGGTGTTCTCAGGTGGTGGGGGGGATACGGCGAGTTTAAGTGAAAGTAAAAAAAAAGAAAGAAAGAAAAATAAAGAACCAAGGGTTTTGTGAACTTTGCTCAGAAAACGATGCAGGAGTAAGCAAAAAAAAAGTTGATTATTAATACAAAACAAGACTATACGTGAAATACAATACACTCAAAGGCTTACATGCAAATTTTTATATATATATATGAGAAGGATGTTTATGTTCTATGAATATAGAAGATATGAGAACAAGAACAAAGAACAAGACAATAAAAACAAGAACAAGATGACCTGTAGGAAAGGCTTGAGGAAGTCTACTGAGAGGTCTACAAGTACGCCTGATAACTTGAAATATGCCATGGTTAACGATGAGAACAAGCTGATACACCTGGACCCTGTGCCGCAGTTCACGGAGAAGCTCGATATCAAAATATGGCTGCAAAAAATGTTTTTCCCGATGGGTATCGACATCGTGATCGAGAGGTCGGACAAGAGCAAGATAATATTCAAGTGCAAACCCAGCGACTACAGGAGCCACGAGCCCAAGGAGTTCAGGGGCGACGAGCCCGAGGACCCCAAGAGACGCGTGTGTCCATTCAGAGTGCGGTCCACTTTCTCTGCGCAGTTGAAGAAGTGGAACATCGTTATCATCAACAACGGACACTCACATGACTTGAAGTTTAACCCACACTCAGATGAGTACGCCAAGTTCAAGAAGAACCTGAGGGACAGGAACGATGTGGCAACGCTGAAGGAGTTCGAAGAGCTCGAGTACAAGTACAAGCTGAACCTGCCGATGGAGAGTCTCCTGCCCGGGAGCAGTATTATCTCCTGTGATTGCGGTCTAACGAAAGAGATAAAGACGCTGAATAACGTGTACCTACCGTTGAACGCAGACCAGATCAAAAGTGAGATAGACGTGGCGCAGCTCATAGACGCGCAGTCAAGGGTACCCAAGAGGAAACCGAGAACAAAGACAAAAATATCGAAACAGAGCGAAGCTAATAAAAACAACAACAAATTCTTCCAGCCAGCGACAATCCATTGTTCTGAGACTGAAAACCCCGAGGGAACCATAACACAAGAAGATCTAACCGCATGTGGTATTAACGACATTAATGATTATAACTGCGACAAATACTTCTCCGAAATGCTACAGAGGGAGTCGTACGCTGATACATTGGACTGCAATATTGTCGAGTTCGACAACCTCGACGAAATCGATTTCACAGATATGTTCAACAAGTCCAAGCCGGTAGAACCTAAAATTCTACAACAAACGCAAGAACAGGTTGGTATGAGTTATTTATTACCCTCAGATGAGGTGGTTGATGAAAACCTCCTAGACCCGGAACTTATGGCAGCTATCAGTTCTGACACGGGCTCCACTAGTGTTGGCGAGTACTTGAAAACATCAACTAACTCTGTATCATCTCCGATATCGCCATCCACGGACTCTGTTACCGAAATGAATGGAAACCTCGGTGATGAAATCGAGGTTAACGAAAGTGAATATCTCAATAAGTTCATCGATTTATCACAGGTAATGGTTAAAGAACCTGCTGACGAAAATTACGAAACCTTTTTCAACTGAATGCCGTTATGTTTTGATCTTATGCTTTATATTTTTTTGATAGTATTTTTTTTTTTTTTTTTTTTTTTCCTTTTTTTTTTATTTATATATATATTGATGATATTTATCCAATTCAATAATCAATAAAGAAACCTGTAATTATAATTATTTAAGTATCATTTATTCATTACAAAAGAAAAAAATAATAAAATATATGAATAAAGAAAGAAAGTTCATTATTAAGATAAAAATTAAGAATAAAAGAAATTACATGAGATGAGAGGGAAGAAGGGGAAAAAAACAAATAATCAAACATGGGCCAATAAATTGGATACAGCGTTTGTTTTGTTATTTCCCCACTTAAGTTTCCTTTCAAAAGATTGTTTTTTTTTGTTTTGTTTTTGTGGGTTTTAAAGATGAATAAGACAAACCACAGCTTTAGAAATCCGTAAAGTAGCTCGAATATGGGTCTGGTCCTTGTACACCGTAGTCCAAGTGCTCTTCAGGATATTGATCAAATAAGGAGGTGTCACCAACACCGGAGGTAATTGGAGGTTCGTAAGGCGTTTCGATATCCTTTGCGAGTAATTTCTCCCAGACAACTTCTGCAAACCATGGATGTTCCTTAATATCCTGGGCACCCTTTTGCAAGTTACCAATCCTTCTGGTCAAATCAGCAGTCAATAACTTACTCAATAGATCAACTACATCCGGATGGAAAAACTGTGGGTAAACAACCTTTCCGTGCAAAATCTTCTCGTAGGTCTTCATCGGTGTTGTATCGTAGAACGGTGTGTAGCCAGCCAACATTTCATAAATCAGCACACCAAGAGACCACCAGTCAACAGACTTGTTATACGGCTTCGTAGCAATGACCTCAGGTGCTATATAATCCGGAGTACCACACAGCGTCCACGTGACTGTCTCCACCTCTTTGGCGAACCCGAAGTCCGTGATCTTTATATGTCCGTTCCTATCCAACAGGATATTCTCCGGCTTCAAGTCTCTGTAAATGATATTATGGAAATGCAGGTACTCCAGCGCCAACGTCACCTCAGCCGCGTAAAACTTGGCAACGGGGTTAGGAAACCGCTGAGACTTCCTCAATAATGTAAACAACTCCCCACCTTCTATATAGTCCATAACCATGAACAAACTCCTCGAGTCCTGGAACGTACCCCACATCCTGATCAGGAAGGGATGCTCCACCAGTTTCAGCATTCGTCGTTCATCATTCGTGTGCTCAATCTGCTTCATCCGCACCACCTGCGCCTTCTTCAACACCTTTATCGCATAGTATCGCCCATTGTGCACCGAGCGAACCAGATGAACACGTCCGAACGACCCGGTTCCCAACGTCCTCATAATCTGGAAATCCTGCAACGAGTACTTCCCCTTCGAAACAGTAGATCTCTGCGTATGCAACGTATCCTTTGAGTCCTGACCGGAATCCATCTTCAATACCTTCCTCCTTTTAATAGGTCTCGCTTCAGACAATTTAATTCAAAATCACGTATGTTTTTCGCCTACCCTAATTAACTTCCCAGAAACTCTCTAGAAAAGCCTGAAAGTTCTTTTGGATATTCATCAAGTTGAATGTTCGTTATACTCTAAAATCTCAAACGGTCGATGTTTTGTTAAGTTAAACCCTTAAAAACTACTTTTCGTTAAAAGAACAAAGACCTTCCTCCTCCTCCCCCCCCCCTTTTAAATGTAAACCGTCAATAGTGATAACGTCACGTGACTCTTCTATGGAAAACAAAATTGATGGAAGGGTCACGTGATTTTCAAAAAAAATGTCAAAAATGTCAAAATGTACATACATACATACAAACACATAACTACATGTGCATATTGTATGGCACTGTTCTCAATTGTACTATATATATATATACAATAATGGATGCTCTTCAAAGGATTGAAGACGGGATCGGGAATATTTCTGATATCCGTGAGCTAGTCAAGACAATCGATGAGTTTCAGCAGGATCCATCGGGCCTCGATGGGAAGTTAAGTGGACTTGTCAGGACATTGACCGCTAGTTTCTTCGATATGGATGTAGAGACACAGATCAAGGCTGCTACCGTGTTCTATACTCTGTCGAAAGTCTGCTCCCAAAAGAGAACATGTGTTCACTTGCCTTCGGATGTGTATCTACTTGATCAAATATTGTCGTCGATCAATGACTACGACAGACTAGAGTATCACGACGAACCCCCCCAGACGCACAGATGGCATTACTTATACCTTCTATTCAGCTGGCTGCAACTTCTAACCATGTCCCCTGTGGTGCTACCCAACGATGTTGCTCTATATGAGTTTATATCACAATATCAAACAGAAAACCAACATTTCTCGGCGCTGGCACCGATACTCTCGAGGATCAGCGCTGAATTGATGACGAAACGTGGTTCACTGCTTGACCAATACTGTGACACGTTATATAATAAAATCGACACGATAGAATACAACGATTTATTGACTATAAAAGATATACTAAAGATAACAAAAAACAAAAGCAACTCCCTATTACAAATTTCACAGAACGATAAACTGGTCAATCTGTTTTCTACCATTTCAATACTTCAGTCCAAAAGATTGTTGAACTCGGAGAGAAACTCTATCATGCTTACTAAGATATTCCCGAGACTTATACAGATATACCTTCATAATAGAGACTTGGAAAAGGTAGAAGACGTGATCACATGGTATTTAAATAACTTGAACTCGAAATTCTCAGAGGTCCGCTTTGCATTGGCAAGTTCTTACCGCAAGATAATAGATATTATTACAGCTAAAGTGCTGCCAGAGGACGTACTACCTGACCTGCTACAGGACAGAATCAAAGAGATCATTATCATTTTTAACAGCCAGTCATGGGATAATATTGATACTGATAAATTACACACTCTACTATTATTAATTGCTTTTTGTACAAAAATAATTAGCATTGAAATGCCCTACTTAATCAATGATATCGTCCTTAAGATTATACCACAAGCCTCTCGATTTCAACAAAAGAGACTGAATGTAATTCGAGGTAAACAAATCCGGGATGCTTCTAATTTCATATGCTGGTCCCTCTCAAGATGCCAAAGTATCAATTACGAAATGATCTCTCCAATTGTCCTACATCTGATGATATCATCATTATTCGACCATGACTTTCTCATTCGCAAATCCGCAAATGCAGCTCTTCAAGAGGCACTTGGTCGTAAAGGGTCGAAAATTTTAAAAAACAATACAATCCTAGATATAATCCAGCTACCAATTTTTGACCTAAGGAACTCTTTCTCGGACAATTTAACTAAATTATACTCAATTTTTGGTGCCCAGCATCCTGAATTCTTCCGTTTTACCTTGAATTGGTTGATAAATTTTGGCATTTTTGAAAATTTACAATTAGATAATGTCCTCATTGCTGTTTCTGCGCTGATAAATATAACCAAACTATATCCTGTCGAAATTCTGGACAATTTTAACTGCAGGGTACACCTACTGGAAATTATTCAAAGCCAATCCTCCATGGCAAAAATACAACAATCAAAATTATTATATGTACTTTTGAAGTTAAATTTAAGTGAATTCGATGAGGATATTTTAATGCTCCATAAAATAATTTGTGATTCATTATTAGAAACTTTAAAGAAAAAGCCATCAGATGAAGATCATTTTATCTTTCTTACAATATTTGAGTTTTGGGATCAGCAGTTATCGAAGCAGACAGAAGTAACTTTTTCCAACGTTGATTGTAAAATATTTTTTCATATTCTTAGAACAATGAATACTGATTCCTTTGGTTTTGATAGGATAAATGAAAATTGTAAACATATTATGAGCAGACTTTCTAATGATCACGTCTTTGATACTGAAGTTTCCGAAGTAAATTTCTGGGCAGAATTTTCCAAATTTATTAGACTTAATAACCAGCTCGCGAATTCCTCGTTACCTAGTATCCAATCAGATAAATTTTTAGTCATTTTCAACCAAGTGTTACCGTATCTTACATGTGAGTCAAAAGCTAGTATTTTGGATTCATTGAAAGTAAATCTACCAAATATGTTAACACACGAAGACAATAGAATTTTTTTGGAATCACTTATATGTTTCCTCGATGACTATACAATTACTGAACAAGGAGACGTAGGAAGGCTGGTTCGGTATAGTGCCTTGAACCTAATTATTGACAACTTTGAGATCTTTTCATCAAGTGGAAAAGAACTAACTAATAACATTTTATCGTCGATTGTTCGGTTGATTGCCGAACCTGCTTCGCAAATCCGAGAAAGAGGTACCATGTTCCTTATTAAACTTTACGGACTAGAAGGAATTCTTGATTCTAGCAACAAGCATAAAAAAAATATACTAATTCTCCAAGAAACCTTGACAGATGATCTTAACTCATCATTTTGGAGGGGTTACGCGCTATCCGGTGGTGCAATATATTCAACTGATCAGGAACTTGTCGAGTCTCTAAATTCTTTCTTGGAATACTATGATCATCAGACTGCTGAAAAAAGATTAGCAATATGTAATAACCTCGTGCGTATTATCCCCACCTCAAAGCAGATTCTCGACTCAAAAAATAATTCATCGGTAAACAAAAAGGCTGGAATTACTGAATATGATCCGGTCAAATTTACTATATCTGCTTTGAATTTCTGGAAGAGATTAATAGAATCCAATATAACAATTCCGGCAAACTTTAACTTCAAAGGATTTTATGCTAAAATATACAACTTGCATCTCTTACGTTTCAACAACAATCTTAAATCATACGCGATTAAATTATTTCCTTTACTTTGTCTATCTTTCAAAAATAATATCAAAAACGATAGCAATGACTTTACAAACTTGATATTGAAAAGGCTGATATACTTACTGAAAAACGATATCAAGGAAACCGAATTAAAAAGAAAATTCAAAAAACTATATCTAGAGTGCATTCTGCAGATATTAATTGCATCGAAGGCCTATATACAGTTAAAGGCTCTTCAAGAAACAGAGGAGAGAGATAGTAATATTCTTTCTCTCTCGGAAGATGCAATTTTATTATAAGCTACTTTGGTTATAGTAATGTATGTTGGAATTGCTATAAAAAAAGAAATTCATGACAGCATTGAAAATTCTAAACAAGGGAAACATATTGTTACAGATATATCATTATTGAATGGTTTCTATTTCTAACAATTTTATATTCGGCATGATTATTAGATAGCAAACCTATCTCTCATTAACTGGCACTTTTTTATATCGCTCTCAGTGATATAAGCTCGCCATTTATCTAATAATAAACTCATTATTAATGGCGATACGTCATTATTTCCATCTTTGGTAAAAACTTCAAAAAACTTTACGAATATGGGAATCAGTATGCTTATTTGTACTTCCTTGTGCTTAACTTCTGGATTCAAAAGTTCTGGAAGTACTTCTTTTAACTTAACACTTAACGGTACAAACTGTCGTGTCTCATATAGCCAATCCAATTCTAACCATAAATTTAGTATCTCGTCTTGTTTTTGGATAAGGGCACATGCTTTGTGGAATATTATCTGTGATCGAGAACTAGTCACTAATTGAAGACAATTTCTCAGAAAAATTATAGCCTCAGTATTCATAGTACTAGAATCGCTGGAATAAAGATTTTCCCCGTAGTATTTCTCGATTAATCTAATTGACATTTTACCCAACGTCATTCTCATTTGTGTTGATTGGTTATCTCGAGTTAATTGCCTGATCATTTTTGCGGATTCATGATATAATTCAATTGGAAAGTTTTTCGTTACTATCTTTTTAGTATTACTTAACCATTTCAGTTTTGAGCTCTCTAATAGCGATAGAAGCTGGAAATAATTCGCTACCTGTTTATCATTTCTTAATTTTTGTAGTTTCTTTAGGACTGTAGGTAAATTCAGGGTTAAATTTTCCTTCTCCACAGCTGTTGGCTTTTTCTTTTTATCTATAAAAATATTCGTAAGCCATTTCTTAGTATCATATTCAAACTTTAGTTCTTTTGTAGACTGCTGTGATCCAACTCTCAGCACTTGGCCAACGATTTCAGAAATGGAATCAGTTGAGTTGTACCTCCTGAAACCAACGCTTTTTGTATTTCTGATGCAAATAGCATACATAGAGTTTTCAAATCCTATCTCTATCCCGTGATGAATCTAATATCATCTAATCCCATCTAAAGTAACGAAGTCCATTTCGTTTCTATCTCAACTAAATCTTTTTTTCCCGAATCCACACAAAATATAACAATATCAGTGAAAACTCAAAAAATAAAAAATTAATTACGGTTTATAAATCTAATAAGCAATGTCAAATGGTCAAAATTGAACAGGTACACTATCTAATTACTTCTTTCTCAACTTTCGTTAATCGTATTTTTTTATAAGCAGGTTCAATAAAATTTTTAGTCTGAGCTGTGTCGATATAACTCTTAGCAAGAATCTTCTTATAGTATATTTCCCTTAACTTGTCGCTATGCTTTGAAACCCACCTGTGCTTAAAGCATTGTTCACAATCATACCGTTTTTCAACATTCACCTCTAGCAGCTTGGCTACAAATTGTTTTGCAGCGGTATCAATAGTTTGCCATTGTTGAACTTGGAAATTCAATTTCCCTAATTTTGACTGTTGGATGATACTCTGTTCGGAACCATCACCATAAAATGGTGATATACCAGTCAACATGATATGTGTTATGACTCCCAAAGACCACAAATCACACTTCTTATCATAGCCTTGTTGTTCCATTGTTGCTGCCCTGAAAAAAGTATGGTAAGCTTTCCTGTCTGCTTTGAAACCTACCTCTGGCGCACAGTATTCAGGGGTACCTACCACAGTAAACATTCTACCATTTCTGCTACTGATTGACTTGGCGATACCAAAGTCTGCCAGAACGATTTTGGCATGTGGCTCCGGAGAACATAAGAGGATATTGTCTAACTTTAAATCTCTGTGGACAATCCCTTTACTGTGCAAGTAAGTCAGTGCATGAAGGATCTGGTAGACAAATATCAATGCATCGGTCTGAGAGATTGAAATTAGACAATCACCCTTGGCCAAATACGAAAAAAGGTCCCCACCTGGAATCAACTCTTGAAATATATATAGATTATTATTTTGATCAAGATGTGTTTTGAAAACTTTGATGATGTTTGGATGGTCGAGCTGCATCAATATCTTAGCCTCTTTATCTAGTTTCGATGGTTTCATCTTTACTATTTTAACGGCGTACGGCGTTGACAACGCCTTTATCTTCGGTGATCTTTCTTCTTCTTCAGGCCTTTTATAACTTATCAAAACGTACCCAAAAGTTCCACACCCAACGATTTGATTCGTCATCTCCCAACAGTCGACTTGATTTTCAAATTTCAAAGCTTTTAATTTCATCTGTTGAACATTATCCTTCTCAAAATAAGGGTTAGAAAACTTAATGAACTTCCCACTGCCTTCGCAAAGTTCAATCATGTCCCCGTCTTGCAATATGTAAACCTGACCCTTGCTCAGTCTATATCCGTTGATAACTGTCCCATTAAGCGAGCTGTCCTTAATATAATACATTGGAACACTTGCTTCATCAAATATAATCACCCAAAACATGCAATGGACAGATGATATGGCAACATCCTGTATGACAACACGACATTCCCTCGAATTTCTACCTATTTTCAGAACACTATGCGGTAGAATCGGAACTTTTTGTGGTAGTCCAGTTAAATTCGGTTTAACAGACTCCAATACTCTAGATTCATTATGCTGAACCACTAACCTCTCAACTTTAAACCCGCCAAGGAACTCTAAGAAGGCAGACCCCATTATTTATTTTGTTAATGCCGCTTATTAAGAAACAAAAAAGCAAACCTCTTTTTTTGTTATGTTGTTTGATTAACAGCACCTTTTATGAGCAAAAAAAAATATCAGACTTCAAAGAACACTTCTCTTTATATATCTGTGAAAGATCTAAAACAAAAAATAAAAATTAGCCGCCCAGGTTTTTTGCTGTTATCCTGATCGTCCGGGTAAAATAGGGTTCAATTAGGGTTAAGTAATATTTATTAGGGTTTATTAGGGTTTTATATAAAATTAGGGTTAAGTGATATTTATTAGGGCTAAGTGTTTTATTAGGGTTTTATTAGGGTTTTAGTTCTCCCGCCCCCCTAAAAATAAAATATTTTGGTGTTTGTACGACCGTTTCTCTTCCTTATGTTCTTTACAAGTATATAAGGAAGAAATGCTTTTGAAGCATTTAACAAGATCTTGGATTGTTTACTAGTGGCTACAGATATTCGAGATTTTATTGACTATACATACAACGATTTAACATACACAGAATATAGCGGAACGAAGGGTCTTTTTAGGATAAAGTGAATTCTATGATGTCGGAACCTAACACGCCTATGCATGCTGGGCCTAACGAGCATTTGGATCTCGATGATGTGAAAGAGCTAAGTGATGAAGATATTGAAGAGTTGGATTTGAAACCAGATGTGGATATGGATCCTGTATACGAGGAGCATAGAAATGGGGTCAAGAGGGAGTATAGCAATTTGTTTGAGGATGCTATGCGGTTAGAGGGCGACGATATGGATGATTTCAGGCCCCGTGTCAGTATAGATTCCCCGTTTTCTTCATATGCAGATCTGAATAGTTTAGAGCGGAAACATAGGTCACTGAGGAAGTTGTCGATGTCTCAGCAGTCTAAGTTCATCGCGTACTGTGACCAGAAACTGATGGATATACAGAGGAAGTTTGTCCAATCGCGTGGCTTAAATACCCAAAATGGATACAGTAGTCTGGAGCCTTTATTGAGGGACGTCAAGTCGTTGGTAGATTTTATATGGTACTCCTTAGATGGTTCTCCAAATACCGATCTCTTATTGAGGGAAAGCGATGACATGAAATACAGTACAACGGATAATAGCGGTATAGAGAAGGACACACATTTTGGACAATCATCATATCTAATAAAGATTGCAGATGATTTGATGGATTATGTCGAGAAGTTTGATCTGAAATTCTTGTCAGAAGAAGAAAGACGCCAGACACTTTCTAAACTATTTAAACTTCTGTTCATCCTGGACAGGATATTCGCAAAACTTATGGATGGTAATATCCCAGGAGGGGGACGTACCAATGGTACTGACGCGGTTAGAATCAATGGTATTGCAGAAAGAACAAGAATGAAACTTCCAGTAATTTTCGAAGCACAAGATATTCATGGTTATCATTTTGAAGTGAGCAAAGTATATGAACGAACGCTTGAAAGATGTGGTGGTTAAGAAATGATTTTGAATTACCAAACTCAAAAAAATCACCACATTAGCACTAGTCCTTTGTCATAATTTAGCATTCCTTGTTTTTTTTTTTTTTGTTCTTTTTTTTTTTGTTATTAAGTCCTCTTTACGACAAGCAATTAATTTATCATTATTAATAACCGTAAACTCCTATATCAAAACCATTGCTCAACTAATAAAATATCGAGTACGTTATTAGAGAGTTTAAATTTAAATTTAGATTGTATTATTTATGCACTTTCACAGATTTTTATGCGACATGTTTTAGCTCATAACTTCTATTATTTGAAATAATAGTTCTGTAACATTCACATTTTTCTATCTTATAGATTTTTACAATTTTTTATCAATAAGATAGACCGGCTTTAGATTGTTTTGTATTTCCTTTTGACGTTCTAATGAATATTATTAATGACCAAATGTAGTATATATATATATATATATATACACATATATATTTCCTATTTTATATGTGAATCTTTTAACAAAAAACTATACCTATGATTGCTGTTGTTGACTTGATACCTGCTGGTCGAAAGGATTTCTTATATATGCAGTAGAAGGCTGAGGAGTGAACAAGGGGACATTTGATATTTCTGCAGCAGTTTGTAGAGATTGACTGTCGTTCGTCTTACCTTCTTGTTTGAATTCTGAATGGTTAGGATTCTGACTCTGGCTTTGTGCTTCATTATTATTAATTGCGGTTACAGATACAGCTTTGTATGAACTTAAATCAAGAATGACAGTAACATCTTTGGTAATTTTTGCCAAAGAGGCCAATTGCGGTCTGACTTCATTTAGGCTAGGTAAATCTGCCATTAGGATCTTGGCATTTGCTAGAATTGAAATAATTGCCTTAAGGAATGCGTTAATACTTTCCCAAGTGTTTAGTTTTTCCGAGCTAGTTAGATATTTCATAGCAATATTTGGTTCACCGGTTAGGAGCTTTAGTCGATCGCTTAAAGACTGCGATAACTGTAATAATTGTCTACATGTATCAGTGAGGTCTTTGATCTTACTAGCTAATGCATCAGTTAGAATTTGTTGTCCTGTAGTACTTGCCATAGCGGCCTTCGTAATCTCAGATGTCAACTGGTTATATACAACACTAACCATCTTAACAACTGTAGACAATGTTTCATAGAGTTGGTGATCAATATCTACTTCAGGAGAAGCTGATGACTGGTTATTAGACGGGTTGGTATTGTGAGCAGTGGATGAAGATTGAACAGGTGGAGCTTGAATATTGGTTATTGAATTATTATTGGTTGAATTTTGAAGAACACTTACAGTTCTTCTTTCATCTTGAGATTCCTTTGCATAGGGTATCCTCATGTCATTAGATTTATTTACTTTATGAGATACCTTTTGTGTCTCATTATACATTTCAGGATCCGAAGGTGTTCCAGTTGAATTATTTGAATGTGTACTTTGATTAGATGCTGAGCTTTGTGATCTCATTTCTCGTGCTGCATTTGGTGATGTCATAATCGGTGTGTTTTGGTTCACATGTAAATGCCCTGAAATAGCTCTGTTCTGAACAGTATTACTCCTTGATCGTTGCAGTTGTTTTGGAATTATATCTCCAGTTATTTCGCTATAACTTTCATTATCTTGAACTGCACTGCCATTTTTGTGTAGTTCCTCTGGAATTTTATGATTCAGAACTTTATCAGTTTTACTTGACGACCCTAATGTTGTTTTTCTAGACAGCTGACCATTATTATCACCCCATGCATTAATATCACTTTTGCTTCGCGATACCTTAGGATAAACATCCGATTCTAACTGAGGTTTGCCATTAGTTAATAAACTTCTTTTTTGTAGAAGCACCTCTTGTGGAGTGATAAAGCTCCATGCATTATACATTTCAGTGTAGGAACAAATTAGTGACATGTAGAACATTCTGATAAAGCACAAATCATCTTCTTCAAAAAAGGATTGGAAGTTCTTTTGTAGTAAGATAATGATTTGCTTAAAGATTGAAATAATTGTAATACACAACTTAATCAGTGGTTGATCATTTGATATTTCCTTCGCTTCAGACTGCTCCAAAATTTCGACCAAATTATCGATATGTGACCGTACTGAATATAGCAATGATACAACATTTACTGCGATCGATTTTTCTTTACACAGTGATGTAATCTTTCTGATAGCCTGTTGGCATTCAGTAAAGCTAAAAAGCAGCTTCCTACATGCAATCACAAGATCGTTATGTGATATATTATGTTGTTCTTGATTTATTTCCTCCGGAAGAATAGATAATCTCTTAAAATAATCGTTATATTTTGTATGGTTGTAAAGATCACTTGACGTCATCATTCCGCTGTTTGCTGCCATTAACTTTTCAACGCCATCTTTATTAGACTTGTTAGAAGATGCATCTGATACTGGTGTTGCCACTAATAGAGGCGTGCTAACATTTTCATCTCCTGCATTTGGCAGCGTACTCACAAAACCCATCCTTTTTGCTGCTCGACTGGCTTTAGATTCTTGTGAAGTAATTGTCTTTTTTCTTGGATGATTACTGATGTATCTTGGGATTGCAATTGCCCAATATTCATCATTCGGCAAATTTTGTTGATTTGGGGTGTAGGCCTGTACCTGTTCTAAATCTTCTTTTGGTATTGGATTCCCTTCAATCTCTAAGACCTTTAAAACATTTAGCTGAACTATAGATGCTAGAGACCAAAGGTTAGCGATTCTGTTATTCTTTAAGGACAAGACCTTAAGCTTATTACAGATAGTGGTTGACAATTCTTCCGGGAGTTGTGTTATTTTATTTTGTGATATATCCAATATTTCCAGTTTCGGGCATTGCATCAATTCTACCGGAATTTCACGCATACAATTCCCATGAAGATCAAGGTATCGAAGATTCTTCAGACTGGGAAAATTTTGTGGAAGTACGTTGATGATATTTTTTCTTAGAGATAAACGCTCGACATTCTCAAGCAGCGACACATCTTCAGGAGGTATCGTTTTCAAATGTAAACCGATTAGTTTTATTGTTGAGTTGTTTTTCGTTTCCTGTTGTGACAATTCATGTTCTATAACCACTCGCATCTCATCACTACTTAGCTCGCCCATCTTCCGTCCACTTTCCTCAGGCTTTCTATTAATACCTACCATTAACCGTTCTTGTGGAGCCTTTGTCGCTATTTCTACAGGGTTCATATCGGTAGACTGAAAGTCACAAGAAAACTAGGATATTGAAGATAAAACCCTGAAACTAAATCAATAAGATCTATATGACAGCTTATTTGGCAACTTGAATAAAGGCAGCAAAAATAGAATAAAATAGAATGATAGAATGGCTAATGGGACAAATCAATAAAACAGAACAAAAAATGGTGTTGACCTTTGGAGGAAAAATACTTGAATTGTCCGCTTAGATGAGAAACTTTATGCAAACGCCTGATGGGGGGATTAGGAGAGTCGTTCTCTTGAGGTTTTATTTTTTCCGTTCTATTCAAAAAACGGTCTTTTCCCTCAATCATTAAACTCAGTTGATCCACTAACGTAACTTTTGATCTTGATTAATTTTTATTTTTTTCATTTCTCCTACGAGGTCAAAAGTCGAGAGAAAAAACATGCGCTTTTAAAAATTTGATGATTAATTACCATCAAATATTCGAAAACAAAACAAAGCAAACAAAAAACACACAACGATAGCCATATAACCCATAAATGATAGGAATGAATGTTTAAATAGTTAAGAAAAAACAACGTTACCACGTTTTTTTATTTTTTTATTTTTCCCAGGTTTTGTATATATTTAGTAGAATTATTTTTTTTATTTATTTACATGGCTAAAGAAATGATGATAAAAAGCTCCTACCTTAGAAATGCTAACATGAAAGGAGACATCTATTATATGGAGCATATGCATTCATAATTTAGAAACCTTGGACCCAATACTCTTTAATAGTGCTGTGTCTCTTTCACCAAGTTCGTATTTTAAATTTGGACTGATTTCTGGAAGTTTATTAAAAAAATTATCGACAAATGAAACAACTTCGGGATTGATCTTTCCAGGATGTTCTGATCTGGCTATCCTTCTAACAGCCTCCATGATATAATTCACCCATTTTGGGGACATGTATACGTTCAAACCGCGCACCATAGCCAAATACTTGTTCAATTTATCAAATAAGGAGACATCATGGGCTCTGCTAATTGTATTACACAAACCTTTGATAATGGAGTCCAATAGCTGGAAAGTATTGACTTTCATTGGTCTTGGAAGCTTCTTGTTGTCTAGTTTCAATAGGTCTTCAAAGACCTTCTCAGCTTGTTCGATACTCCCATCTGGCTTTCTGAATTCAGCTGTCATAATAGCATCCATAATGGAAAAATTCAACTGGTAGGCTCCGTTTTGTTCATATAAGTCTCGGATTGGATCGATTGAAGGTACAATCTCGATAAATTTGCTGAGTGCTAGATCAAGATCACGTTTCCAATTCAAGTTTGTAATATCTGGTTTAGCTTTTAGTATTTTGGATTTTAGATCATTTGAAATCAAAAAAGTGTGATTGGGATCATTTTTACTGTAAAGATAGTCAGCGTATGTACGGATAGCCAGGATACTAGGGTTATCTGATTTTTCTGACAAGTTGTTTTCAGCAACAAATTTATCAAATGGTTGCCTGTCAGATGGATTTTCTGCCAATATTCGAATACTAATACTCTCCAGAAGCTTTTGTGCTTGTATATTAGGAAATTTTGCAGCATTTAATCTTTCTTTGATTTGGTTGTAGTTAATTTGGGTTCTTCTAATGATTGCCAATAAAAACGCCTCGAAGACAGATTGATCTTTCTTAATGTTTACCGGTAATTCATTATCCCAGATCCTTTGTAATTCATTCAAATTCCCAGAATTGTCTAGTGCGTTAATCAACGTCGCAAAGGCATGAGAACTGTTTAGGTTTTCATTCTGGGTTTCCAATGTTGGTTTTATAAAACTATTCCAGACAGCCAAAATACGTTGCAACTTCTGGGTTTTATCTCTTCCTTGCAACCTAGACACAACCTCCAGTAATTTCAAACGTAATTGGAATAACTCATCACCAGAAAACTTATCCTTAAATTGGTTAAAAACGTCAACGGAATCTTTGGGTCTATGCATTTCAAGGAACCGATCCATGAAGACTTTGAGAACTTGAACATTCTTAGTATCCTCTTTATTGGATCCAATATAAAGTTGGTACAAAGAATGTAATCTTTTTACAGTGTGGGTAGTTTGTATTTGAGATGTAAGCCATTCAGGATTTTCCTTAACATAATCATTATACATGTGTTCCAGATTCCTTTTCAGCTGGGTATCTGCATGTAAGGTTGGTGTTTGTTCAACCAATGTGATAACCCTTTCAAACGGTATCTCTGCTCTTAGCCTTTCTGTTTGCAGAATTTGTTTCAAAATTTTATAGTCAGGATTGGCATTATCTGGTAATTTTAAGAAAGCAATTGTAGTTAGTGCCATTAAAAGTTGGTTTCCTGTAGCGTTATTTTCCAAGTACTTAACCCAAAGTGAAATTACATCTTTTGGAGCTTTTCGAACTAGTAAGTAGTATTTCAAAACCAGCGCAAAATGATTGGAGTTGATCAAGTTATAAGCCGATAATTGGTCGAGAACCAGGTACGGATCTAAATCTGAGTTACTGTCTTTAACTGTTGTTATAGTGCTTAACAATGTTGTAACGAACGAATTCAGTTTGAAGCTCGCATTATGAGTAAGGTTGATTTTACGTTCCTGTTTCAACTCATTCAGCTCTCTTTTGAAGTCGGTGTATAGATCAGTCAAACTCTCGTTATTCTCTTTAACAAGGTGCAACCTCTTAGAAAATCCCTCATTTAACTCATCTAAAGGAAAACGTCTGTTCTTGTTCTTGGTAGCCACATCGGTACTTTCAATTGCTGTCAACACAACTGAACTAGCAAATCCTCGGTAAGTACCACCTTGTAATGATTGAAACCAATTATTCAAGCTCACCTGCTTAAATGGTAGCATTTCTATTCAATACTTTGTCTCTGTTACTTGGTCCTACCAACCTTGGGTGGCCTTATAAAACTTGATCTCTAAAACAAAAAAACGTATTTTTGCCTTGGAAAAGGTAAGCTATTTTGACGGTATTGATCAATTTTGATCCTATTATTTTGCTTCAATACGGTCCCATTCAGAGGTTTTGTTCATGTTTCGAAGTTTCTTTTGGTTCTTTAACGAAATTGAAAAAAAAAAAAAAAAAAATAAAAATAAAAAATTGAGACAAACAACAAACCATTTTTTCAAAACGATTTAAAGATAGTACAGAACGTTATTTTTAAGCTGAAACTCAAAAGTCGCAAGTTGTTAACTCAATTTGAATTTGAGCTAGCAATTGAATAGCCAAGATCTAAATTTTTTTTGTGCTTTCCTCCTTGTGGAATTTTAATGAGTGCTTGTAATTAGTCGCTGATTTATTTATTTATTCTCATTATCATGACTTATACATTTACTTGTTGTGATGATGGATCCGGAAAGTCAAGAGGCTCTATTATCAAATTTGATAATGTAACAATTTTGATTGACCCCGGTTGGTGCTCAACAAAGGTTCCTTACGATGTCTCCGTAAAATACTGGTCGAATATAATTGGCGAGGTCGATGTTATACTTTTATCGCAACCAACAAGTGAATGTATTGGCGCATTTGCATTTCTATATTATAACTTTGTTTCACATTTTATCTCTAGAATTCAAGTATACGCCACATTACCAGTCTCAAATCTCGGTAGAGTTTCTACTATAGATTTATATGTGTCAAATGGTATCTTAGGACCTTACCAAACGAACGAATTGGACTTAGATGATATCGAAAAAGCCTTTGATGCCGTTAATATGTTGAAGTATTCGCAGTTGGTAGATTTGAGGTCAAAATATGACGGTTTGACAATTTTTGCATGCAACTCAGGCTACGCCCCTGGTGGTTCCATATGGTGTATTTCCACCTACTCAGAAAAAATAATATATGCACATAGATGGAACCACACAAGAGACTCGATATTAAATGCAGCAAGCTTACTAGATAACACAGGTAAACCTTTATCTTCTTTAGTACGACCTTCTGCTGTTATTACAAACTTTGATAAATTCGGTTCATCATTACCATTTAGGAAAAGGGCGAAGACGTTTAAAGATATAATAAAAACTGGGTTGAGTTCAGGAGGAACCGTTGTCATACCTGCTGATATAGGAGGCGACTTCTTAAACCTGTTTGTCATGGTCCATGATTTTATCTATGAAAATTCAAGAAACAATAAATATTCAAAAACTCCTGTATTATTAGTGTCATATTCGAAGGCTAGAGCATTGACCTATGCAAAATCCATGTTAGAATGGTTTTCTAACATATGCTCCAAGACATGGGAAAGTAGAAACCAAAAGTCGGCTTTTGATATTGGAACTGTATTTTCTGTAGTCACACCTGATGAACTTTTGAAGTATAACGAATCAAAAATTTGTTTTGTATCTAATGTTGATACGCTTGTTGAAGAAGTATTAGAAAAACTATCAATGCGGACAAAAATTACTATGATATTAACAACTGAAAACGAAGACATTACAATTCTGAATGATATGCATAAATACTGGAATGAAAACTCCCGTGGAGATCGAAACTCTGATAATTTTGAAATTTTAGACTACAGAATGAAGAAAAGGCTAAAATCAGTTTCCCTCTTGGACTTTTCTAACGACGAACTCGAAGAATTTACCAACATACTTGATACTAAGAAGAAGAAACACCATAAAACAGAAATGTTGACTAAAAAAGCATTGAAGAAAGCTGGTACTACTATGTTGGCCTCTGTAAATGATAATAACTCTAATAAAACTTCCAGTGCGCAAGTGGAAGAAGATGGATCGGAGCTTGACGATATTGAAGACATAGAAGATGATGAGGATGACAATGAGGATGATAATCTATTAAGTATCCTGGAAGATGATAATATGACAGAATCAAGAGAGAAGATACCTGTTGATATAATTATCCAGCAAAATACCTCTAATAAAAATAAGATGTTCCCGTTCCAACCTCTTAAACAGAAAAAGGATGATTATGGTATTATAACTAGGTTTAATAAATTCATGCCAGTCGAAGAAGATGAGGAAATAACTCCCATGAAACGTGCGTTAGGCCTTGATGAAGGTGATAATGACACCTCTGACTCTGAATATAATGTTCCAAAGGTTAACACCAAGAGAAACAAACATAATCAACTTAATATCGAGGAAGAGGAATCAAAATTTCAAGACAATATTGACTATTTAAAGAGCACGTCGAATCCAAAGAAAAGGGTAGAAAAACAAACCGAAGTTAATTTGGACTGCCAAGTTACTGTTATAAACTTGGAGGGGATAGTTGATATCAGGTCCACCAGTATCATATGGCCATTATTCAAGACAAGAAAAATAATAGCATTAGGGCGTTCAGAACTACAGAATGACCAAATCATCTCATTGTTATCCAGAAAAGACATTGATATTACACCTATTGAATTTAACAAAGAAATTGAATTCAATACAACTATAAAGACACTTGATATAGCCATTAGCCCAGAATTAGATATCATGCTTAAATGGCAGAGGATTAGTAGTCATTATACACTTGCGCATGTTATTGGTAGACTTATTAAGGAGACAGCACACCAAGCGAATAATGTCAACTCTGAAGAGCCTCAAAGTTCAAATAGCAATAGGGAGAAATACCTGCTAAAACCATTAAATACCCATTCAGCTGTCCAAACCAATGGGTCTTTAGCAATCGGTGATGTTAGATTAATTCAATTGAAACAAAACCTAAATAACATGCACCATACTGCTGAATTCAAGGGGGAAGGTACTCTTGTAGTAGATGACAAAGTTATTATCCGCAAAGTAAGTGATAGCGAAACCATTATTGACGGTACTCCATCGGCATTATTCTACTCTGTCAAAAAAATGGTCACAGATATGCTTGCTAAAATCTGATGGAGTAGAGATTTTGAAGGTAATTACAGATTATTTTTATTTTCCCAGCAATTATTTTATTTACATTGAAAAAAAGGTTTTGTTCTCTTCCTCTATTTATTGTCAGTTTTTTTTTTTTTTCTTTTTTTATTTTTTTTTTTTTATTATTGGTATTATTATCAGTCAAGGTTTACTATCAAACTAGAATAATTATAGAATTGAATATCTCTGTTTATTAATTAATATACTACTCTTCTTGCTTTTAATATATAATTTATAATTGCTTACTATTTGATAATATTGGACGATTTTGTGCTTAGACGGTAAAAAGAAGAAAAAAAATTTCTGAGATGGAAAACTGCTGAGGAGGGCATCGCAAAAGCTTCACATTACTATTAGAAGAAATCGATCTGTTCTCTCATGCTTAATGAACCTAGTATTTGTTTGTTTTTGTCGTCTGTCTGATCTTTGGTGTTGAGCACAATTACGCAACTAGAATCAAACTGGCATTAAGTATTTGGATAGGAAAATGGAAAGGACAGAAAGCTCTGAGAACAGAGGAAGGCAACCGGAAAGAAGGAGGGCTTATATTCATCGTGGTAATAACAATGGGTCCATGGGGAATAAGCATCAAGTAGAAAATCAAAGACAGCGCCATCAAGAATTACCGAAGGTTCTTGGAGGACCGTTGACTCTGGAGCAACTGTCGATCTATCAATATATGTTCCGTATTCGTGAAATATCGAACACACTTAGGCAACCAAATTTTGATGTCCCGCAGACTAGGAATCGTTCTCCATCACCTCCGCCAATCTATGACAATGAGGGTAAAAGGACCAATACTAGGGAACAAAGATATAAGAAGAAGTTATTAAATGAAAGATTTAAACTTATCGAAGTTGTATCAAAAGTTTTGCCTGGGTATATACCACCTGCAGACTATAAAAAACCAACTACATTCCAAGAAAAATACTACATACCTGTCTCACAATACCCAGGCATTAACTTTGTTGGTCTTCTTCTCGGTCCAAGAGGTAAAACTCTGAGAAAATTACAGGAAGAATCAGGTTGTAAAATTGCAATTCGAGGTAAAGGTTCTGTTAAAGAAGGTAAAACATCTTCGGATCTACCTCCAGGAGCAATGAATTTTTCCGATCCTCTTCATTGTCTTGTTATTTCAGATACAGAGGAGAAAATTGAAAAAGGTATAAAAGCGTGCCGAAATATAGTTATTAAAGCAGTGACCTCTCCAGAAGGGCAAAATGATCTGAAGAGAGGACAACTCCGTGAACTGGCTGAACTGAATGGTACCTTGAGAGAAGCTAATAGGCCTTGCCCTGTATGTGGACAACAAGGACATAGAAAGTTTGAATGCCCCCATCGGGAAACATTTGCCAAACGTATTATATGTAACCGCTGCAAGCAGCCAGGCCATGCTACCAGGGACTGTCCGTTGAAAGATGAAGAGCTCTTGGGACAATCTACTAGTAGATTTAATAATCATTCTTACGAACGGTATCAGTCTCCGCCTTATTCTTATACCAGAAGATATAACCAAGATAACGATTCGCAACAATATACTCAATCAATGAACGAGGGACAAGCTGTAACACAACCAAATAATAATAATCAGAAAAGAATACATACCAGCTCTGATACAGCTGGAGAACATTTAACGAACAAAAGAAGCAGATATGATAATTCTTCGTCCAATAGAATTGTGGAGAGGAAAGACAATTGTACACCTGTACCCGCTATGAATGTTAAACCACAAGAAGAAGTCATTGGCCCTTCGTTGAATGTCCCAGCTGGAATGTCTCTTAATTCAACGAATATTTGGGAGTCGGAAAAACAGCGAGACTTATCTAAACCACCTTCTTCACTTGATGATCTTGAAGCTCCTCCTGCTTTCGATATGGATAATGAAGAGTCTAAGGACGATATTATTTTAGAAGGTCCACCAGGCATGAGCTAAATCTCAAAAAAAAAAAAAAAAAAAAATCAAAAAAAATCAATTTTGGTATATAAAAGGGATTTCAATTCAAACAATTATCATATTCCCATTATATATTGTATGCCCGAATGTATTAGTATATATACTACTGATAATTACTAATCTTGTTGGATTACATTCTTATTTCTGGCATTCCATTCGTTTGCCAAGGATAGAATTCTCGCTGTATTTACATCCCCCTCTTCTTCTTCTTTAGCATCATCCGGATATATATAATTTACATACTCTTCAATAATACCGTTTTGTGTTCGGGTATCGTAGTTGACCCGAGGCATTCTATTTGAGAGCTTTTCTTTATCTTCTTCTGAACCATACGATTGCTCAAAGTTTAAAAAGGCATCATATATTTTATTCCTGCTTGCGTTATCTTTCCTACCCCTGAAGTACGATAGGGCTCTTTCAAAAACAATTCTTGACTGTTTTAGGTTTTGTTCCTGGAGTTCAAATTCAAATTCTAATTCATCGTTATCACCATTTTCTTGAAAATGCCGTTCTCGTAATTTTTCAAATTCTTTAAGTTGTGAATCTGTAGGGATAGATAAAGTAGTAATTGCCATTTCGATCCAAAATTCTGGACGATATTCCCCGAGCTCCAACCTTTTTTCTTGCAATTTTTTTAAATCATCATAATATTGGTTTTCAATATCAAATTCTATCAGAGATTTATTGAACGACAATAAAAAGTCCATTGAAAAAACTGTTGGGCTGCTATTAAATGGTATGTTTTTAATTGCATCAACTCTACTTTCATCACCCAAAGCATTCTCAAATTCTATGAAATTTTTCCAAGTGGTAACATTGAGCGGATCATATGTAATATACTTTTCGTATATTTTTCGAACCCTATCAAATTCCCGTAAGCTGGTTTCCATTTCAATATAGTACTTATAAACGGCATCCGTAGCATTTAAACCCAACGATCTTCCAAGGGCTTTCCTTGCCTCTGTTACATTTTCCTGCCTTATTTCGAATTCTGCATATAGTATCCAAATATTGGGAAATGTAAACAATTTATGTGGAATAATTTCGTTTAGAAGTACCGAGAACATGTTGAGACATGTCTCTATATCATCTAGAGTTAACTCCAGAAAACAAAGGTATCTCGTCCACAGAGCTATATATTTTCCCCATTGTTTATCTTTACTTTTTGAATTCGGTTGATTGCCTAGCAGGGCTCTTTCATAAGTTTCCTTGAGGCTTTCAGGAGGTCCGTACCCTTCCAATAAATCAATTAAGATCCACCAAGTAGCATAATCTGTTGGTTCCAGCTGTAACTTTGATTCATAATCTGCTTTCCGCTTCTCTAAAACTGTGATTAACATGGAATCCGCTGATCCATATTGTTTCTCAAATTTCACCATGGAGTCCTTTAATATCTTTGAATGTGGCCATTTTTCAAGGGATATTCTATAAAGTGTTCTGATTCTGTCCATTTCCTTATTGGTGGCTTCCCATTCTGCGAAAGACACAACCAAACCAATTGCATCATCCACTAGTTGCGGGTCCACTTCTGCGTAATTGACTAATGTATCTATACCGAGAGAGAATACCGATCTTATTGAAGATACGGAACCGTGTATTTTTTCGAATTGAATCCAGCTATACCACGTCCTAATACCAGGGTGTACCATCACATATTTAGTGTATATTTCTCTCACACTGTTATATCTTTCTTGTCGTATCTCAAATTTGATATAAGAGTCCCATGCGTGACTTACAGGCTCTAAGGCGCACCATTTGTTGAAGAGTGACCTTACAATATCGTAATGTTGGAGAGCCTCTTCTAATAATAAATATTTATACCACAGCTTGTCCACCCTAGGAAGTGTTGAGATACCCCGTTCCAATATGTTGCGAGCATGGTTCACATATTTCCCCTTGAGTTCCACATCCACATAACGGATCCATAACGGTATATATGAGGTGTGTATCTGTAATGCTCTCTCAAAAATAGATCGCGCCCTCCTCATATCATGTTGTTCCACTTCATATAGAGCGTATCTCATCCATTGTTTAACATCTAGTCTGTTCCTCTTCAGATATGTCTCAAATTCCGTCCGCTTCTCTCTCTGTGAGTTCTTCAGCTCCTCCAAATCCAATATCTCAACTTTGGTCAATAGTGTCTTCTTCCGTGGCTGTGCATCTTTAAGAATATCATTAACAGAAACTTGTGCCACCTCCATTGTAGAGCCTTTTCACACTATGAGAAGTATCTAAAAAGGATAAATGTCTAAACTGCAGATATATGTATTCCGACTTTTATTTGTTAAATAAATGACAATAGAGTTTCAATGACATCTGAAACTTTGAGGACCCATCAACTTGTTATGTTTTTATTTTGTTTTTGGTGCTTTATTTTTATTGAATTATTAAGTCATTTCAGACGCGACGAATGTTTTAAAAAGTTTGATTTTATGCGATGAGCATTGCACATCAGGGACTTTATTTTAATCAACAATGTCAAAGTTAATAATTTACCAGTAGTATCAATAAAGCTACTATACTGTTGACACTTTTATCTCTATATCCTCACTCAACTACAAGAATAAAACTCCTTTTTATTTTTGTTCTATTAAGAAATTGTCATTGATCCAGGATACGTAATCAAAGGATAATCATTTGATACAATAACAGAAAACAATCTTCATGTTGAAATGAAAGAGACTTCGAAAGATGGGAAGACCACGAAAAGGCCAATTCGGACAGGTGATAATAACTCTCTAGAAAAATTTGATTTTGATGTTCCTGAATATGAGTTGGATCCAATACATAAATACACCCTCATTTCCAGGTTTAGACATGTACCTGAGGGGGACGAATTTGCCGGAACGGAAATCGATATCCAAGACAAGAAACGAAAGATCAAGAGCATGATACTAGAAATACGGCATCATGCATTAAACAATCCCCAATCAATGAACTTAACTACTACTAGTGCTCTACTTGATCCGCTATCGGACAATAAGTTTTTATCATATCACAAGCGGATGCTTCGTCAGGAGTCAAGAATGGTACAATTAGATATTACGAACGGGGAAAATGAAGCTGACAAGCTGCTATCTACTGTTGATAAGTTAAATATGTTCAATTGGCAACCCACTTTATTGAAAGTAACGAAGATAAATGATCCTAATAACGAGACAGAAATGAATATTAAAAGAGCAAAGACTTTAGATTATGTAAAAGGTTTATTGAAAAATTTTGAATCTATGAAGCAAAAAACATTGGATTTGACAAAGAAGAATAACAACTTAATAAAAAAAGATTATTCGGAGAAGCCATTCAATTTACAAAATAATAAACAAAAAGAGGTGGCTGCATCATTACATCGTATTGAGAGAACTAAGATATATGGTAACGTCGATAGACGTTTTCTTACGGGATATAGTAGCTCATCAGACGAGGATGAGGAAAATCTAACTTTAGAGCAAATAAGGGAACATAGAAAAGCCATAAGGGAAAACCAATGTGGGAAATCTTTTGTCTTATGCTTGGGCAAAAATTTTCAATCGACATTTGCTATCATTGCTGAGCCGCTGGGGCGACCCTATGTGATAAAAGTCACAGCTGCTGAAAAGATTCATTGGCGAAAATTGAGGCTCAATGAACCCATTCAGAAATTAAACGTTAATCACGGACCACCAAGCTTTATCGCTACGAAACGGAGGAGATTTAGGATCCCAAACACTTTGCCAGAAAAATCTATTAAATCAATCACCAGCTTAAACGATATGAACAATTCAAAGGCTAAGGATTCAGTTCTTATAAAGAAAAGACCTAGAACAGAATCCGGTTATGTCTTAAATAAGAACCCTGACGTTTCAAATACGACCTCACCAACGGTTCCACGAATACCAAGTTCTGTCAACCTATTACCTATAAAAACTATAAAGGGTAAAAGAGGTAGAAAGAAATTAAAGAAAAACGAAATCAGTGATAAAAATGAACACATCCTTACTAAAATGAACTCTGCTTTAGAACAAGCCAAGAACAAGGATCCAAAAGAGATAATATCTTTTTATGACAATGAAACACCTCCGCAATGTACTCCAATTGTACAAATAACACCTGGATCGAATGTCGATAGCATCAAAAAAACGCCATTTCCAACCTTATCGAAAACGACTGAAAATACAACAGACTGTAACCAAAACCAAACGGATACAATAGTTAATATCAACAACGATGATTTCAACTCAACTACGCTTTTGAGAGCCCCTGTATCTGCACCATCAGTTTATCTGTCAAATTCAACTCCTAATTCATCAGAACTTCCCCTAAATGGTTTAGAATGTAATGGATATAACGATAAGATAGATGCACGTGGTAATAATGGGTATATTCCTGTTGCCAAACAAACGGACTGTACTTCATATGCCAAAACACCATTACTAAGCGTGAGGAAAGCAGAATATCCACAAGACAAAAGTCAGCCCTTTCTAGAATCCCATGTAGATCAACAAATTACATCGCAAATAGAGGATATGGCTCTAGTGGATGGTAATCCAGTAGGTCCCTATTCAAATCTTACTTCCAATGGAGATTATAGTATCAACACTGGTATTATTCCATATCTTACTCAGGATCAACCCAACTCTGAAAAAGCTCTTGTAAGCACACACGCTGTCGATCCGCCAGTTTTTCCAACGCTTTCAAATCACAACCCAAACCATAAGTCAACATCTCATAATTTTCTGCAAGTTACTAATACAGACCAGTGCTTGAACCAAGTAAGTTTTTATAATACATCCGTTCAATCACTAATGATAAAAACTGATGAGAGAATCAATCAGTACATTCAGGGAGAATGGCAAAACAACAATAAAAATTGATGTTTGAGAGTCACAAGTGCTCTCCCTCATAAATGATACATTATATGTGTATTCTCAATCAAGCATTATTTAAAAACAAACAATATTTACCAGATCTCGAAAATTGTAGGTTAATCTATTATATTTATTCGCAGAATCCTCAAGTCATCGCGCTAAATTCATACAAGTACTCATTTAATAATAATTAGCAATATGTTCTCAGTTTATATATTTTTGTACTAATCAATACTATTATCAACTAGATTCAGATAACGGGAAAGTGACTGGGAGGTCCAGAATTTTCTAACTTCATCATATTTTGCGTGAAATTGTTCACCAAATTCCTTATTCTCATAGATCAAATTCTGTCTCAATTCACTATTATCGCTATCATGAAAGAGGATATCCGCTTCAAGGTTGTGTTTGCGAAACAAATAGAGTGTTAACTCCTGTAAAATAATTTGAATAATAATTAAGTTTCTTAAGTAGTTATCCTTTTTCGGATTTCTATCATCAGTTCGTATGAGTTCGCGTATTTCTTGGATAATATACTCTTTATAGTCCTCAGAAACAGAATCCAACAGCTTGGCTATTGTGATTAGTTCCTGCTGATTTGTAAGTACCAAATTGGAAATGTTGATACAGAAAAAAGCAATTTGATTCAGCTCAGTTTCTGTACAGCCTTTTGTTAATAATATTGATGTATATCTCTGTAAGATCTTCATTAGTATATTAATGAATTTTTGATTGGCTTTCTTATCTTGCAAAGACATTGACTGTAAATCCACTAGAAATGTTCCAATTGATGTAAACTTATCTTGAAATGCAGACTCGGCATATCTAATTGTATTTTCAATACCTTTCGACAAACTACCAAGAAATAAACTCTGGAAATTCTCATATATGATAGTTATTGTATCTTTAGCAATCACTCTTAGCTTTACATTTGGGGATATTAACAAGGACATAATAGTTGGTAGACATTGGGAAGGATTTACAAAATTAAACTTTATGATACAATTGACTAATTTTGTTGATATCTCAGCTAATTTCTTATTGGATGTATTCATGCAATTTGCCAAAATATGTTTTAAGTACCTGGATACTAACGAAAAACAGATGGTATCGGAACCGGGTCTTTTGATATTTTGCTTCTGTGCCGGATTTTCTTTTAATATGCTGGTACGTAATTGTCCATCAGAGGAAATAACTCTTGAAGACTTACGCTCTTCATCCATAAAAAATTCGTAGAATGATTGTAAGATTATTATCCGAGCTTCTTCATCCTTCCCAGTCAATTCATGATCTAAAATACCTAAAACATACTTGGAATTAAATAACTTGGTGTGATTATTGCAAATTTTAATCAAGCTTTTGACAGATATTCTTCTGACGGGGGCAGCAACAGCAGGTTTAGAAAGGATCAGCAGGCATTTAGTAACATATTCACAGTACGTTTCATTTTCCAAGAGGAAGTTTATTTTTTCACCTTTTTCCTCAAGATTACAGTATCTTGCTATGTTTGAACTGATACATATCAATCTTTGAATCCTACCATCAGGTTTAATCAATTCAGGACTCTTATTCGCTACATCGATATATCTATTGAGTTGGCTGAGACTAGATGACGCGGCTCTCGTTATTTTTGTAAAATTGTTGATTTGATTGCTTATCTCCCACACAAGTGGAATACATGTTTCAATTTCTTGAGTGGAAATTTTTGTTAAGTTAGACAAAACAGATTTTTCTAGATCACCTAGGAATCCCAGTTTGAAGTTTTTAAGGTTTTTCATAGAATTTTTGAAAACATAGAGGATACAAAGTTGAACGTCGCTGTTATGGCCAGCAAACAAATACGGATAGAGCGAGAATAAATGATCTTTCGTAATGAATTGAGTGATACTATCAGAAAACATTGCTAAAAGGTTTAAGTAGCTGAGCAAAGATCCTGGCGATGACCCGGAAACTTCTGTATCAGAACTGTATTTTGAAATAATCTTGTCAACCAAGATATTCACGATATTTGTTAATGTGCTCATAATCAGTTTATTCGTATTTGTACTATGCAAGGATGTGTTTAAAAGGTAGTAGTTCAAGAAGTTATCCAATAAATCATTGAATTTTTCACCTATTGAAAAGATATGAACTATAACTTCTAAGACAGATTTTAGTTGCCCCAAGTTCGTATTAAGGTCGCTAATGGCAGTAGCAGGGTGGATTATCCATCTTTTAAATAGGACCTCTCGTGCTAGCTGTATTAGGTTATCCTCTTCATCTTCTGTTCGCAGCAAAATTCTTGAAGCTGCAAAGACTTGAACCTGAAGATCGGTGGTATCATCGTAGATTTTTTCATTCAATTTTAATACATGTTTTCTAATTGTGACATTCTCATCATTAAAATTGGCGTTAATTTCTTCAAAGTAATCTAAGTATGAGGTTCCGATACTTATTAAGTCTAAAATTGCATCTTTCACAGAAGTAGAAGAGTCGCCCAATCTTCTCTGGATAGTTTGTTTTACCAGAAAATTTGATAATATGGTTTGATCATACATTGCCAAGGTTGATAAATTCTTGATTGCGGTTGACCTCAGTTTTGCCTTGTCACTGGATAATAAAGTGAGAACAGCTTTTATATAAGAGTCGTATAGTCGGTATAGGTTTCCAAGTGAGATAATTCCGCCCATAAAATCTGTATTGTGAAGCTCTTGATCAGTAACATGTGAAAAATCCTCAATATTCTTTTGTAGATGATTTGAAATTTCATTGTCAATGAATCTTGGACACTCAGGCTCCTTCTCATCGGAGCCTAGAGTAGTCGATATATTAGTTAAGAAATCCAATTTCAATTCCCATGACGTTTTTGCGCAATTCGGTTCAATATCTTCAACTCTGTTGTATCCTATACGACGGTCAAAATAAGTGGAGAACTGCTCAAATAGAGTTTTCGATGTAGCAATGTCATGATATGTGGTTTCTTTACCAGTTCTTGTAAACTGTTGTTTAATCTTAAAAATTGCACAAAATACAGTTCCAAGATTGTGTAACGCAGTGATTTCTATATTTACATTATTGGGCTGATGTGATTTGAAAATCATTAATAACCTTCTAGTTATTGAGTCCAGTAAAATTTCAGCATAAGACCAATGTGGATTTGGTAATAATTGTGCTAAATCTTGAACATAATTTTCGACTATATGTCGGTATTTCATGGCGTTGTCATCAATCTTCATGGCAATATTCTCGGATATTATTGTGCTATATTTTTTTATGTTATTCATATTGTTCCTATGAATGTTCAATGCTGTCTCGATGCCTTCTTCTGACCAGCCTTTGGTATTATGACAGTGATCGTAGGTATTCAAGTTTGATAATAATTGGAGAATAATAAACGTAAAACTAGTCATATATACACCTGGCTCAATTGGGTATAGTTTCCTTAAAGTTCTTTTTTGCGGTATATTCTCAGCGAAAGAAAGTAGTTCATTTATTATGAAATCCTGTTGGGCAGGGAATTTGTTGAATAAGGTGCATAAAATCAAGCGCCCAATATCCTTAAGTTGATTTAACAACTTCGATATTTTTGACACAATAGTTACATCGTTTTGATTAAGAAAAATAATATCAACAAACAAATAAACGAACTTTGTAATGATCTCTTCATCAATAAAAGATTTCAAAGACAAAAATTTTGGTAGTGGCGATACTGCTTCCAGTAATAAAGAGAGAATATCCTCAGGAAATGTACCGTTACAATTCTTCAATTCTACAATTTGTGCGGTAATGAAATCTATTGGAGCTGAAACGTATCTGTCGACCACAAGTTCTTTGGTTTCATTATCGATCAGATATATCATGAAAATAATTTTGGTAGATAGTAAGCATGTATTAAGGAATGAAGGATTATCTGACCATTTTATTTTTGTGAGTGCGTCAATGTTATTGGCCATCATTTCTAACACCCTCTGTAGGGTATCAGTGGGGATATTTTTCCAACTCTGTGGAAAAGTAAGAATATTTTGAATAATAAGTTGTAATTGTGAAAGACAATTAGGTAGTAATACAGCAATGCCATTCTCTAATGTCTTCCAATATTCAATATTTATATTGGGACCGTTCATGACATCAACAAGCTTGAGTAAACTTTCTACATATTGTTCCGCGACAGCGGAAAGATTCATCGACACCATTGTGCTGGTAGTTACCCGCTTATTCTGAGATGTATTTGTTAAATCTAATGCACTTTCATCAAATGAAATACCGCTTGAAGATCCCGACCGCTTCAACGATAGATCTCCATACCCGCTTACTATATTCTCTGGACCTACCTGAAGTCCAGGCAAAAGCTTCTTTGCTGACTCCGAAAGTGAACCTGTGATATCCCATTCTGGGTTTCTATCATCTAAGAGTAAATCTGTATTGACAGGCCGCCTAAAAATTATGGGATCACTGACTTCATTGAATACAACATCTGCTGATTGCATTGCATTTTCAAATGTTGGCTCGTCATGATCAATGGTTAGACAAAGTGGGCGTTCTATAAGTGAGATTAAACCATCCTTCGGGACTAAATAGGACAGCGGCTGTTTCTTCAAAGCATCGAGAATCCTCTTTGGAACATCACTCTTTTCTCCAGGATAGCTCTCCATTCCAAACTAGTGTAATATATCTTTTTCCCTCCCCCTACTACAGCAGCATAAGTATTGACAGATATAATATGTAAACCTTAAATAGTGATATATTTTGAATGTTTTCAAATTAATAATGAGATCTCAGATCTGTCAGATCTAAAAATCTCAAATCATATTTTTTTGACACTTAATTTCCAGATAGAAGCTCATCGCATTAGTTTCGTGACGAGAAAATGTTGTTACCCGGAGAGTATTCAATACGTGTAATGTATATATATTCACTGTTAGTTGTACGGTTATAAACTATATATATATAAAATAGGGACTTGATAGCCCTATATCTATCCTTATGATGCTGATATACAATATTACAATCATGTCAGTTTGATAAAAGTATCTTTTTTTTTAACCGTAAGAAGAATATTAACTTTTCTTCTCAGAGAGTAGCATTACTACGAACGGTTCCATTAACTGTAGCAAAAATATTTGGTTGCACTGGTTGTCAAGTGATATCAGGTTCACAAAGTCTGTTATCTGTTCCTCCGTTATCATCAATGCCGTTTGTAATAGATGGTTTTTCTTAAAATAGCTTGTTATATTTTGGATAACTTGTTTTTTGTATTGTTCTAGTTCTTTACCCTCTGGTATAATACGTCTTTGACCCATCATATTGTCGTTGGGAAATAAATTATTTCTCAGTTTCCTCATAAGATATGATGCATCCAATAGTCCAGCTAAGAGATTGTCCAAATAGTGATGAGTTTTTTGTTCTAGGAATGATTTCAAAAATGGAATGTATAATGCCAATTTGGCCATTAGGGATAATATTGAAAACCAGATCGGGTTACGAGTGGGCAACTGCAATATATCCATCAACACCAAACTTAATAATATCGACTTGAATTCACTTGTGCGTTGGTTGAATAGAGGTGTTGTTGTTGTTTTTTTTACATTATTTTTGTTTTGTTGAGCGCTAGCGCCATCCCTCTTGGTATCGTTTAATTTTGTGATTATGGTATTAAGCAGTTCTAGGATATAGAAGGTATTGGAAATTGACTCGAGTATCGATCCAAATACGAGATTTTGTAGTATACTATCAAGGAAAGTTTCCTGGACAATCGACTTGTTCGGTGTGAAATTTTTTAATATGAGATTAGAATAACAATCCTGTAAGTAGCTTCCGGATGGGATACAGTTCAATTTACAATAATTCTCGATATTTAAGAGCTCGCAATCATTCCGTGACAACTCTCTTAAAATTCTTAAATGCGACGATATCACCAACGGAAGCTGTTCCAGGATAAACTGCTCCATGTTGGCTCTTGTTTCAATTGCTTCGCACAAACTAAGGTATGTTTCATCGGCAACATTGAAAATGGATGTCAGAAATTCATCCTTTGAGTAATCAATGGTTGTTATCTTAACACCGTACCAACTAAGAACAAATGATTTTACCACGAGGGCAACTAAGGCGTGGAAGTTCAAGCGACTACTCGTTGTAATGGAGTCGATTCGTGGTCGCAGCGTTTCTGGATAAATGCTCTTGCAGAGATCTTTCAAGTATTCGTCTGTTTCCTTGGGGAACTGTGACCTAAACGGTATGTCCTTTGGCGGGCCCTCAGAGGGAGTTCGTGCATTTTTCTTTTGTACAACAATGTCAGAGGTTATCTTCTGCTGCTGTTGATGGAATTTTGATATAAATGTTGAATTGGTATTGTATAAGATCTCAGACATATTATTGAGTCATTTGTTTATTAATCAGTGATTTGTGTTTTATAATTGTTGTTGTTTAAAATTAGACAGTGTTATAACAAAAATAATAAAAAAAAATTAAGAATATTAAATAATATAATTACAATGGTCAAAATTCAATTAAAATAGAAAGAAGAACCTCTTTAACTAGGTCACTGATAGCATCATTATGAATTCCGAATACAGTTTTAAGGATAAGTGGCTTGGTGCTTCCTGTGAAAGAGATCAATTGTACTATGAAATACTCTCATTTGGCACTGTCGATGACTTGAACCGGATACCGAGGGAGGATCGATCCTCAATACGGGATAAGATGATCAGGCTTAGTATGGTAACTTATATATTTGGTCAAAGACAAGTGTCTTACTCGTGGCTTATACGGCGGTATCGGGATGCTGGGATAGAGTTGGACAGTAACGATATAGAGATGATTTTACTAGAACTGAACGATCGTGGCATAGTACAAATATTGATTGACTCCGCGGGAGAGACAGTAGATATTGTAAGGCTGAATCAATATAGAGATGTATATTGTTATGAAAAGGAGCTGCTCCTGATAAACCCAGAAACGTTACTGACGAATTTGAAACTGATAAATACATTAGAGATGTATATTCAAGAATAGATAGGAATAATAAAAAAAAAAAAATAAACGAAGTTTGCTTAGTATATATAGAAGTAATTAATAATCCCAAAAAGAATTGGAATTATAATAAAATAAATAGGGTTGTGTGGTTGTTTTTCTGTATACTGCTATTCCCGCCAAGAAAAATTTGGAAAAGGATGATCTAGTAAATCAACAAGTTTATCTTATTTCATTTATCTCTTCTTTTTTTAACAGTGAGAGTGTCAGTATACAAAATGCAAAAAGAAGTAAATGCTCTCTTCATCGAGGGAGAAAGTGTTAGACCGGCAGGGGTGGGGTGGGGCGTGGAGAAGGGATATCAGCTTCTTTACTCTTTCTTTTCAGTTTCTTCCTCGCCATACCATAGACTGGTGACTAACCCTTTGAAACCGCCCTTTTGGGTCTCCAAGTTGTAGATACCTAGCAGCGCAGCCACAGTACCTGCGGTTAGCAAGTAACCTGCGTATTTGTGGTAGTTACCGTACTGTCTGGTTTGAATGTAGTCGGTGATACAGGAGTGGAACTCCATGTATGAATAACCCAGCGCAGAGAGACACAGCGCGGTGTCCATGGCGGTAGAAAGAGGGCCGGTAGTCAAGAACGCGACCGTGGTAAGTGGCAGAACAGAGTACGAGAAGGTCTTTTCCATCCACCAGTGGTAGGATCCCTCCATCTTATTTGGTTTTGGTGGAACGAAGGCATCGTTAGGAGTACCTTGAACACCACCTGGTTTCTGAGGCAATAGAGGCAGGAACGGAATGACAAACTGCCTCTTGGCAGTAGTTTGCAAACCTCTCTTCAAAACCGTTGATCTAGCGTATGAAAGCATCATTTTTTTTATTCTTCTTCTTCTTTTATTATATAATTTTTCCTCTCTTAAAAGATAATTGTGCAGGTGTGAAGGGAATGAAGACGACTCTAATGTTAATGATTCACAAATATATAAGAAATGAAAAAAAAAAATATCAAAAAGTTGGAAAATTTGAGATATTAAAACCAATGTTTAATACGTTGTAGTTGTTCCTTAACTAAAGGGAAACCCAAGTGAAAAAATATTATGTATTGAAGCTTTTAATTGTGTGTGTGTGAAAAAAACAAGAAAGAACGACGAGCCAATCAGAGCCAATCTCGGCAACAGCTAAACACAGTCGTCTGTGCACCGTTTTTTTCTTGCCGTAACAAAACAGAGACAGGCAGAGAGACATCCGTCCCCCGTTTCGGTGAACTCCGGGGGGGGGGGGGGGGGCAGGGAAAAGAGCCAGCGGTTCGTGAGTCGTGATCTCAATAAATCCATTTCCTCCGTTGGTCCGGTAGGTGTTACCCTGATATGGTTTACCCGGCCATTAATATTATATTTACCCAGCCATTGGTGTTACCCGGCCGGAAGGCCGGGTAACACCATTTGTTCAATTTTTTCAAATTTTCGATATTTTTTTTTTTAAAGATTTAACTATTTTAGGAAATCATGTAAACAAATAGAAAAACAAGTTCTTTTTATGGCCCTTCTTCTTCTTCTTAAATATATATACTCTTTTTACCATTTTAAGATTATTATATTAATAATGACTATATTAAATTAAGTTTGAAGGACTCGATGAGTATTTGTTTCATTAGAAAAAAGCATCTTTTTTTTTTAAATTTTATAATAAAATATAATTAAGAAAAGAAATAATGAGTTACACTTATGACACTTGTTTTTGGGATCCCGAGGACAACGGTGTGAATATACTGCTGGAACATGTTCGTAATGGCATAAAGTCTCTCGATGGATTGATACAATACTTCAAGCTGAGGAGCGAGCTGGAGAAGGACTATGCCAGGAGGCTCAGTGCCGCGGTTGAGAACTACGACAAGTCGTATTGCGAGGAGTTCGGGTCGTTGAGTACTGTGTTGCACGAGTTTTTCCCGTTGGAGAGAGCCAAGGTGTTGGCACACTCGAAGTTCAGCGAGACCATGTACAGACAGGTGTACTCAGAGCTGAGGGGTCTGCAGTCAGATTTGAATGGGAGGTACACCACGATCAGCGGGAAGGTGGAGAAGCTGCGGTTTGACAAGTACGACAAGAAGAAAGGATGCGAGTCCCTAGCGGTCAAATTGAGAGACGCGCAGATCAGGTTACAAGAACTCAAACTGAATCAGGATAACATTATTGGGAACCGCCGGAAAATTGACTCTGTAGAGAGAGAGTTGCGGAAATGGGAATCTAATGTACACGAGTTCCAATTGCAATTGAACGTGCTGAAACAGGAGTATAGAGCATCGCAGAAATATTGGATCAGCGAGTGGCACCAACTGTCCTTTGATTTACAGAGCTTGGAAACGAAAAGAATTTCCACCGTCCAACTGCTGTTGCAAATATTTGCACAGAATTCGATTGACACAAGTATTGTAGAAGAGACAAAGATGGAAGCACTGGTGAATTTACTGGGTGCTTTCACACCAATGGACGATATCAGTAAATTCTCGAGCGAATTCGGTACGGGCAGATTGAAAGAGAGGAAACCGAAAAATGGTAATAGGAACTCACAAATACCTCTAAAACAAAGGGAACAACAGGGTACCGAGCAATTTGTTGCATCAGATATGACAATAGATGGATCCATTAGGAAAGGAGCTGATCCATACATGGAAAACATAAGAAAGCTATCATCGCAGTTGCAGAAATCAAAATTAGATCCAATGAATTCTAGTGTCAAAAAACCTCTGCCACAGTCACCACCACAAATAGTACAGCCGATGTCATCATCACATACACAGCAGGTGAATACCCCGAGGTCTCCACCAAGGTCTTCCTATCCAGTTATTGCTAATGCATCGCAAAACCTTTCATCGCCATCATCGCCATCTTCATCTTCTAACGAGAATATGCATCTAGATAGTCCTAAAATAGACGGCAGTATGGACTCTAGGCGTATGAGCTCTACTAAGAGGGAAATCAGAATAATAAGACCATCTAATATGCTTTCAAAATCTATCGATTCAACAAACAATGTAGAGGTGCAATCTCATAATTACCCCTCTCAACATATAGTCACAGAAGACGCCCCGGAGAACAAAAATAAAGGCTATCTGTCTCCAGATTGCCGCCCAAGGGAACGCGATGTTATTGGTAAGGAAGAAGATATCACAAACTCAAACTCCCACAGGAGTAGGAGGAATTCGGGTATCGAATCCGTTTCTAGTGGTAAACATTCTTTTTCTCCTTCTTCTTCATCTGGAACTTCATCAAACCCTACTGATTTTACCACCCATGTTAGATCCCGTCGCAGTATAGATTCTCTTGCTACTTCTGTTAGTTCGTTAGTCAATAGCTTGGACGATTCACAAAGATTTGCTAAATCGTGGAACTCTACTAACAGGAAAAGAAAATCAATGAGTCACCTACAGTCTCCAGAAATTAATGTAACAACAATTGACGATCAATTAGATGCTGGCCTTGGGAAACATACTTCGACAACTAAATACCAGGATACCACTGTTGAAAATCAATTCGTGAGAGATAGTAGTAACAATACAATATTAATGGACCCTAAGTACAAGCATTCAGTAAATGATGATTCTAGAATGGACACACCAAGGACTGATAATCACAGAGCTGTTAATACAATGATGAATAGCTCAATAACGGATGGTTCCATTGCGAGGTCAACTAGGAGCTTGGGTAAAACACGTCGTAAATCCATGGCTCTAGATTCTTCTATAAATCCAATTGAAGATGCAATAAACGAAATGGAGAGAATAAAAAGTCAGGGCTCTGATGCCTACACCTCAGAAATAGCAAGGACCGGCGCAAAAAGTAAGGGAAGAGTACGAGACAATGGATTGGTTATCACACTACCAGTAGTCACTAGAGATGGTGAAGAAGTTATATCATATGCCAAGGCAATGTACCCCTTAACAAATAATGAATCTCCAGAACTCGCCAATTTTCAAAAAGGTGATTATTTATTAATAACTGAAGTTATTAATGAAGATTGGTACCGTGGCGAAGTGTATAACAATGAGCCTGTCTCAGCTAATGTCAACAGGGATGGTCTAATTCCAAACAACTTTATACAACTTCTAACTAACTAAGAGTTGTTGTTTTTTAGGCACCCTACTCGTCCTACATCATCTATTTGCTCGATAAAACATTTTTTTTCCTATGCTTCAAAGAATAATAACACCAAATTATTATTATTTTATTGATCAGTTTTATTATTCTTTCTATGACAGTTGTAATAGTACCCGTAAACCGGAAATACCCAGTTATAATATAACTTCGAAAAACAAAAACAATTTTTTTTTTCTTTAATATATATTTTTATATTATATTAAATGTGACCGTAATAATATAAAAATATTTCACTAACCGTAATCATAATGAAGGTTAGCACTTGATGTTTATTCAATTAAATAATTATTTATTTTTGTATTAGATATATTGCTTTATATCATGGGGTACGATATACGTTAATTTGGAATTTTTGAAATTTTTGAAATATTTTGAACAGCGAAAAATAATATAACCAAGCTCAAATAAACAATGTCAAAAATGTTGGATAATACGATTTCTATGAACAAATAATTTAAATCAGTCAGGTTTGATATTTTCACGTTAGGATTTGAAACAGTTGTTGGGATTATTATTCTGTACTATCGGTTAACTTACTTGTTATTTTATAGTTTTCTGCTTATTTTTATGAAAGTATAAATTCCCAAGAACAGAAACAATTATGGCTCCATTTAGACAGGACAGTATTTTGATTATTTATCCAAGATCAGGCAGCACACTTATCCAGTTTGGTTTGAATGAGGAAACCTTTCTAGCTCCATCTCTCGAGATACCAACGGTTATTTACAGGACTAAAAATGACGTTGGCAATTATATTTATGGTCCAAAGGAACAATTTAATAACTCAGAAGAAGTTGAAGAGATTAGACCCATTTCAAAAGGTGCAATTGTAGACCTTGAGGCGTTCTTACAATTTTTGAAGCTTTTTTACGTTTCACTTCTATCAGAAAGATACAAGTTATACTCTTCAGCTTTTGAAGGTGAATTGGCAAATATCCCGGTATTAATGGTAACTCATCATAAGTGGTCCCAATTTCAAATGGAATATATTACACAGTTTATTTTTGAGAAATTAGAGATCAATAATTTGTTGCTACTACCTTTATCATTAGCTGCTACTTTTGCAATGATTTCTTTACAGAATAGTTTAGTTATTGATATTGGAGCTAAGCACACAGATATTATTCCTGTCCTTGATTATGCCCCTATGACACAATTGATATCCACAATAAATATAGGTGGTGATTCTATAAATGCAAAATTAAAGGAGAAGTTACCGCAACTGACTGATGTTCAAATAGAGGCATTAAAGAAATCACCGATATTTGAAGTTCTAAGTGAGGATGCTAAAAACTTGCTACATGATCTCAATGGAGACGATGTCGATGAAGGAGCTTTAGACGTTGCGGCAATTGTGACTAGTGGGCGTGATACCAGAGAAGTATTAGAAGAAAGGGAACGCCGTAAAAAACAGGATAATGTTAAAAATGCAGAACTTGATACGAATTCTTTTTGGGATGATGACGGCAATGAGATAACGGTTGGTAGACAAAGATTTCAAGGTACGGAAGCCTTGATAGAGAAAATATCGAGCAGGGTCGGTCAAGTTTTATCCAGAGTGCCCGATATAAATAAAGCCAGGCATGTCTGGGATAATATAATATTAGTTGGCGGAGTAACTTCTATATTAGGATTTAGAGAGGCTCTGTTAGCTCAATTGTATAAAGATCATCTGGTAATGGAACCGGAAGAGGAGAGGCTAGGAAGGGAAGAAGCTGCTAGAGCGTCTCTTCCAAACAAAAAACGGAATAAGTTTATGGATAATACATTGCCTACTACTGAATATACACAGGTACCTACATCGATAAAATATGCAAAGTACCCTGAATATTTCCCTGAGTGGAAAAAGCATGGCTATGCAGAGGTTCCATTTTTGGGTGCCCAAATTGTATGCAAGCAAGTTTTCACACATCCTAAGGATACATTCTACATTACTCGTGAAAGATACAAGGAAAAGGGTCCTTCTACTATATGGGATATCCTATTTTAGCACTGCTTTCACAGTAAGGGGCTTCTAAAAACCCAAATAGATAACAAGTTGTATTAATTTTATATGCATTTATATACTTCTATTAATTGAAGAGTACATATACATATTAGTTTATATGAATATTTTAGTAGATAAGTAGGTTTACGAATGTTTATTAAATTAGTGACGTTAATCAACATTTACCTTCATTCCATACTGTTTTGTGATATGATTAACGAAGTATAATTAATTTCTCTTTAATACCTTTGGTGGCATTTTCAATATTACTGAATTTGAATAGATAGAGTTATCCGATTCTGTGTCAAAAAACTGACTCTTTTCCACATCTGTCAAATAATTGTCGGTTGACCCATTTTGTCCTATGCTACTATCACTACTTGATTTTGTTTCCATTATCGGTTGCTCATCTGCACACCACTTTCTCAAAATAGGGACAAATAGACTTGCAGTTAACACTTGGATTCCTTGGTATAGAACCAGTGGTAGTAATAGTTTACCTAAATGGCTTTTATTATCACCATATTGAGAAGTAATAAGAGATACACCAAGCGCTGCTGTTTTAGCAGGCCCACAGAAAAGAATGCAAACCGTGTCCCTTTTGTTATAAAAAAATGGTCTGATAAAGCCATAAGATAATGTATAAAATCTTGACGATTCCTCATTTGGTTTGTTTTTGAAAATTTTGGGAATGAAAAAGGGCCTTGCTAATGCAAACGAAATCATAGTAAAAAGTAAGTAGACCCCTAAGTTAAAAAAGCACACGAAAATAATGGTTGCGTGTGGAACACTAGTAAAAGAACGTTGATAGAATGCTGTTGAAAAAGAACTGAACATGATTAATAGCAACATATATGAGCCTATCTTCAACTTGTATTTTTTAAGGAAATCGAGATATATCTTTGTTGGTTTAGGTAAAACATTTTGAATCACCTGTCCAACGAATAATGGAACAAATACTGATAAACCAACTTGTTTCATAACACGACTATAAAGGGCTGAAATGCTATTCCCATTTGCCGGATTACCATACTCAAAAGGCGGTCTGTCAGTATACAGTTGTGATAATGCAGGAGTAATGAACGCTCCCAATAGATTCCCGATAAAAACTTCACAAACACACAGTAAATCGTTACCTCCTGCAGCGGTGGTCATTATCACGTTGGAAGCCACAGTTGTAGGACAGGCAGCTGTCATTAAAAGTCCTATAAGTACCCAGTCATCAATGTTTTTATCTTGAGCCCGTTTAACTCCACAACAAATACCATATACAATAGAAGACGTAATCAGAAAACTAAGGACCAGAATGGTCAAATGTGCGCGCCAGTTACCCATATTCGCCATTAGCCTTTTTGTGGCCATACTTAACCCACTCTGCAAGAAAATCCAAGCAACTGCACCATATCCAATACTATATTCGCCCTTTATGAGCCCGCCATCCCTAGCGAAATTGGGCGCAAACCTTGCAATAATGATGAAAACCGCTAGACAGTAGAAAAACCACTGGCTCTTCAAAAATTCTGTGACTGGATGTGTCCATACTTTTCGTACCCGCGGGTGGCCCTTAAGATATTCCCTTTTCCAGGTAAAAATCAACATGACCAGATTATATGTTAATATTGAATCCCCAACCTCCGGTTTTCTTGTTATTACCGCTCCCCGCTCGTTAGCTGTATTGTTGTAAGATAATAGCTGTTTCCTTATATATCATCTTCTAGATGACATCTTATCTCTCTGTTCTTTATGAGCCTTTTGTGAGAACTGGACTTGGTCAGTAGTTCTCTTCTTTAATGCTTATTTCAGTTATTGCTGTAATTTTTTTTCAACTTTCCCTTCGATTCCTAATTGTGGTGGTGGTGTCGATGAGACTGTGGATATCTAAGAAATTGAGTCGTAAATGCCAAAAATCGAGTCTTTGGATAAAGTTGGATAAAAGAAACTTATTGCAAAATGTAACGAAAGAGTTCTGTCAGTGCGCAATAATGAGAGTTCTTGTATCTCTTTGAGAAATTGCGTGTATTAGCTTCTTTTTCCTTTTTTTTCCTCTAAGTAAAAAAAAAAGGTCATTGTTCTTGATGATGTACATATATTATTCAAAAATAATGCATTCGTATGAATAACGAATCCTGATGACTGCTAGATGGAGAACTGCGGTGAGAACGGGAGTGCTGCTTGCAGCATGGGTTCCCGTGTATATAACTGTTACAGACAGCATAGTACATATTGCTAGGATAGATGGTGCTTCTATGCAGCCGGCCTTGAATCCAGGACTCACATCCGATTGGGTGCTGCTATGGAAATGGGGTATTCGAAACTCAATGAATCTGAAGCGAAATGATATTGTACTTTTCAGATCACCTAGTGATTCTACTAAAATTTACTGTAAGAGAGTGAAGGGAACGCAATATGACACTGTGGCCACTCGGCAGCCTTATCCGAAAGAGGAAGTACATTTACCTAGGAACCATATATGGGTCGAAGGAGATAACATTACGAGGTCCGTTGACAGCAACAGTTTTGGACCAATATCTACTGGACTGGTTCTTGGGAAAGCAGTTCGTGTAATATGGCCACCTTCGCGATGGAATGCAGATATGAAAGTGTCGATAGGAAGAGACTGCGTTATTGCACAACGTGATTGAAAAATTGAGACCAAACCCAGATCTATATATATTAGATATTTATATTTATATTCACCATCAAAAGTTGAGGGAGACAGAGAGAATAATTTATCGTTGTATTACGTCGTTTCAAAAATTGTTTTGTTTAATGATGTACATCAAAGACTTCTCCACATTTAGTTTTTTTTAAATATAGAACGATTCAGATTCTCCTTCACTATCCAATGAGTTGTAATTTATTTGCGGACTTCCAGAATATGAGTCGTGTTTACCTTTCCGGGAAGGGGAGCTATCAAAATCACTAGAGCCGATGCTGTTGGTGGAATTGGTATCCATGTATTTCGATAGCCCCAATCTGGGGGGTTGCTCCAGACCAAATGATAATAGTGAGGAGGTACTTGATCCTGCTGTATGGTGTTTGTTTAGTTTCATTAACGGCGGACGTGTTAGGTCATTGTAAAAAAGTTTTCTGGCTGATTTGTCGTCGGGGTTTTGCTTTGTATCACTGAAATCATCTGCTATTAAACTCTGGTTGGATGACATTGTTGTTAACTTCATAAGGGAATTGTTCCTTGTCGTGAATTTCTTTCGATCCTTTCTGAATCTACTCATTTCCTCTTCGTAATTGTTCAAGTTTTCAGTTGAATTCATGCTTACATAAGATTTTGGGAAACAAAGCTCTGGATATTTTTTAAAAAAGTCCTGGTAGCCTCCATCAAGGATGACAATGTCTGGGAAACAAAGATCTGGATAATTTTCGTGGTTGAGAATCCTATCGCAATTTCTCAAGTGCGAGGCCAGATTTGGGCCTCTATGGTTACTAAATTCACAATGAAATATCAAAAGTGCCGGCATCTCTTTATATTCCTGTAAAAATTCAGTTTCCAGATTGTCTTTTGAAAATATATTCACAGCGTTTTTTATATGACCTCCACGGTATTCATATTCGAAACGACAATCAATGATGTAATAATCTTTGTAGTCAGTGAGAAAGTGCTTTCCGGTTATTAATGATGCAAGGGTTTCTGAGGTTATCCGAGGAAACATTGGACTTACATAGTTGTCATTTTGAAAGGTCGGGATTTTACACGCTCTTAGATTACTTTTGCATGTGCGATTAGACACGGAGAGTATTTTATTTTGTTGTTCATCCATAATTTTATTTTGATCTAGTTCGTAAAGAGCCCGTATCCTTCTATCACTTCTATATTTGCCATCATTTTTGGAGGAATGTGATCTAGAGATGCGCCCAGAAGATGTGCTTAATGCGCTACTTCGTCTCTGTAGACAACCAGACCTCTGTGAACAACTAGTTGGATTTTTATATTGTTTTTCATCATACCCAAACATCGTATCACTAGGATTATCATCTAATTCAGGAAGTTTAAGACATAGATCATACTGTTCATCAGTCTCGGTTGGGTGAACAAAAATGGGCCCGTTCTTATCTGTATCCTTCATCGCAGGGGATCCCGAGTCATGAAAGTTGAAGTTTAACTTAGGTAAAATACTAGCTTTTTCATCTGTTCTAGTTAAATTATAATCTTTTATATTTTTGCTTATCATTGTACTGTCGGGATCAATTGAGTAAGGCGACAGATCATCGTTTTCTTCTGATTTGGATCTAGCATGATTATGACTTAGTTTCCTACCAAATATATTCTGAACATTCCTGAATATATTATTTTTATATCCAAATGGGTTATTTTTAGTCATGTTTTGGAAACTAAAATTCTCATCACAAAATTCTCCCAGATCCCTTTCTATTTCGGCATCTTTTGACATGGTTATATAGTGGAATGTGTGTAATAATTGTATGGTTTTAATGATAATGCTAATTGTGATTGAGATTGGTAAAGGAATAGAATGATGCAAAATGCCATAAATGTTCTTTAGAATATTTTGTGATCTATTTGTATTTCTCAATCTCAAATTGGACAATTAAAACTAATCAGATTGTATATCTTATGGATTGGTAATGTATTGTATTGTGAATTGAACCAGCAATCACCAATATTCTAATTCACACGGGATATTTATAGGTTTCTGTCTCTCAAGCAATGCATGAAATATTTCCTCAAAAAAAAATGTCAAAAATCGTGCCTCTTTATAACCAGTCAATCTCTGTTAATTTCGTGGTTGTTGGCATGAGAGCATCTGTACTTTTAATGCAATAAGTCTTTATAATTAGAAGTGGTACTTGGAATTAAGTGCCTGCCACTGTTCAAAATTTGTTAATGAGTTGAGGAGATCAAAATACGTCTACAATGATTCTATTTATTCAGAAGCGTCGGGAAGACAACGCGACGGGAAATGTTGTTGTTAAACCAGAGCGATATCTCTTATTCTAACAACTTTTTATTTTCTAATCATTCTTAATTTAATGTTAACCGTCTCCTAGAAGACCGCTCAAGATGTACTTTATAGGCAAATACCTAGGGAACTCTTTATAAAAACAGCAGGGTTTTTTTTTTCTCTTACGAGTTATATGTATAAAAAACGTAATTTACATAATAATCTTCTGTTTTCTTTAACCATTTTATTCTATTATTATAATATATTAGTCTATTATCCATCTCTATAAGATCTATCAAGTTTAGTGGAGGGAGAAGAGGAAAATGCTAACCCGCAGAATAGACAATAGAGAATAATATTGAGCATTTGGTGGAAATAAACTTGAATGATACAATTGAAATGGGGCAGCAGAGAGTAATGAGAGTATAAGCATAAACTGCAATTTATTCTGTAATTGTGGGCTGAATCTTCATCATAAAGCTTTTCAACAAAAAGGATGTAATACAAAAAAAATTCATAATCTTTATATTAATGGGGTAATTTCTTTTCAAGTGAAGAAGTAAAGTAATTATAGGGTGGATACATTGAGTTCCTTCGTTACTGCATTTGTAAAAATTTGGGTACTATTAATCGAACAATCGATTGAGAGGTAGTAGAATTTAATTTTTTTATACTTAGAGGATATTCACATTAAATTTCAAATCAAAATCATAGTTAACAATTGAAAATAGTAGGCAAATGATCATAAGTCGTTATTAGCTCTATCATTGGAAAGGACATGATTAATTTAAAGAATCGAAAAGTATTAGAGTACAATATAATTTTTTATCAGTTAATTAATTGTGTCCCTTTGAGTGGGTTTTGATATGTTGCGACAAATTATCACTCCTGCTAAATTTTTTCTCACATAGATGACACGCAAAAGGACGTTCTGTCGAGTGGACAGACCTGATATGTCTTTTCAAGTGTTCACTTCTTTTAAAAGCTTTAGTGCACAAATGACAACCAAATGGTTTGTCAACATCATTATGTTTATCCACATTACCTGGGGTAATAGCTGGATTTGGAGTTGCGTTACTTTTACTTTTCCGCTTCTGGTTAGCCTTCGACGTACCGATGTTATAGTGAAAATTGTTGTTGAAAGAATTCATTGATATATTGGCAGATGAACGGCGTCTCGCATGACCTGAGGTGTTAATGGATTTACCATTTTGAGATTGATGCTTCATATTTTTGGTAATCACATTAGGTGGGATAGCGATATCAAGGCTTTTGCTAAGACCATCAATGCTGTTGTTCATGAGCTCTACCTCTGCCATACTTGAATCGGATAAGATCATAGTAGGTTTAATAAATCCACATTTATTAGCAGATTTAGGACTAGAAACAATATCAGAATTATAGAATTCGTGGTCAGATAAAGATGACTCATTGATTTTCATATCAGTAGTATCTGTTATGTTATTACTAGGTGACTGCCAAGGAATTTCTTTGAATACAGAAACGTCATCCTGTTTAGAACGAGTATCTGGTCCAAAATCAAAAGTAGTTGTTTCAGAGAGAATGGGAAGTGATGAACGGTTTGGATTTCTCAAAATATTATTATAGTTACCTTGAGTTTGAATATCGAGGTCGTTAATTTTAGACTCTTCAAAAGTTGGATAGCCATTTAACAGATCATTATTCATAAGTTCCATCCCGTGCTTAAAGTTCATGTTGTAATCACTCAGGATTTGGCTTAGTTGGTTATCAATATTTTCATTATTTTCAGCATCTTTTTCAATGTAGGCATTTTCGATGCTGTAATCGTCACCAGTACCATTTCTGTCCTGCATTGTGGTACAATTTCCAATATTAACATTCTTTTGGCTTCTTCTCGTAGGATCGGCATTCCAAAAGTCGACACCGTGTGAAATTGAGTTTCTTGAAGCACTCATGTTTAGGTTATTATTGCTTAAAACTTCACTATGTCTTCTATCATTCCCAAAAGTCGTTACTTCATCAGCATGGGCGTTCTCGTTCAATAACAGCTCAGTAGAGAGGTAATCGTCTAGCATTGTATCTAAGTGCATGGATTCAAAGAAGCCATTGTAAATTGTTGCTCTCCTACCCTTATTGATGTCTCTGTATTTTGGTAAATTTTCGTGCTGAGAACTATTAACAAAATTCATTTTCAAGTCGTTCCTAATTTTACTGGGGACTAGTGACTGTTCTTTACCTCGTTCCATGCTTGTGTTTCCAGAGGAGTCAGCGTTCAGAGCAAAATCGTCTAGGGTTGCCGGTGTCATAGACATGTTGGTATCCGCTGTACTTGAATTAGTCGTGGTAGTAGTATGTGTCTGGATACCCTCATGATCATGCTCATTACTCCCTTCTCTCGTCCTGCTAGAATCGTTTTCCGGTATTGACCCTCTTCTATTTTTTGAATCCTCATTGTACATATCTAATGGCGGACCAAATGGTGTCTCCGGAGACTGGTACTTCTCAAACCCTTTATTCCTACTGTTATACTGTTGCAGATTGAGAGAAAACGCATCATCCATCTGCGTAGACCAACCGTTATCACCCTCAATGCCTTTGGGCGAAAGTCCCTCTTGTTCCATAGTGTTCACCTTGGATTGAATTCCCCTATACTTCCTATTTCCTTTGCTTTTGCCTTTTTTTTGGTTCCGTACAATCTTCGTTCCTGTTTATATTGTTACAATTGAAGTTTTGAAATAACACGTCCCAATATCTTTTGCTTATATTTCCACTATTTTTTTTTTTTTACTTATATCTCTGTAATATTTATTTTTTTTTATCTATAATAGGTCTTTTTTGTTTTTATTTTTTTATATCTGTTTGCATATAAGTTCAGTTACTTTATTAAGTCCTTATTCTTATTACTAATCGTAAGTGTATTTAAATAGAGTCGAGTCAGATCCCGTTTGCCCTAAACCGTTCGTTCTCTCTCTCTTTATTGTTTTTCTTGTTTTTTTTTGCTTTTAGTACGTTGAATTTTTCTTCGCTGGGCTTGTTTGTTTTTATGCCCACCTCGATGGTTTTCCCTCTATGCAATCGATGAATTGTGACTGAATGAAAAGTTATAATGGAACGATTGTATTGTTGTTTATGTATATTCGCTTCTATTGTATTTTGTGTTCTTGTCGGTCTTGATATATGTATATATGTGTGTGTATGTGTGTAAAATAAAATGAAATCTTAATGGCGTAAAAACCTTCGCAAAGATGATATACGGTCTTTTGAAAACGAGTTTTTTAAAGGCTTAACCAGATAATAGCTTTGTTTTCTATTTAATGTTGTTCTTTAGGGCATCTTTCCTTTCTTCCCAGACGGTTTTACCTGTGCACGCGCAGACTTGTTTGTCGTTTTCCCAGACACCAGCACTTCTGGCAATGACGCCGACGATAGAGTAGTTCTCAGGTTGGGATTCCTTCGAGACCACGAAACTGCGGCCGATCAGGTCCCATATTGGCACCGGTGCGCTCATGAAATTCTGGCCACTGTACAGGTTCTTGTCGAGGTCGCTCGCGTCGTTACACATAACGGGCTCGTCGAACTTGTGGTACACAGGTCCGGCGCTCTTGGCGCCCTCGGTGATGTTACCGTTGGTGTGGATCGCAGCGGTGTATGCGCCGTTCAGCGGAACACCGTTGACAGTAACGTCGAATAACGTCTTGCTGTCGCTGACCTGGACTATCCTTGCCAGCCCTCGAACAGCGGTGTCCCTTCCTTGGTCCACCGGCTCAAAGGTCTCTAGAATGGCCACAGCGGAGCTGTTTGGCTTCCCGGTACCCCTGATAATAGCATCACGGCCACAGTCACGCAGCGCGTTGATGATCACCGATGGCGCAACACAACTGTTGACGCTCATCATCTGTTCGTCTATCTTGAACTCCAGGTCCTTGATCCCAGAAATGTCCTTCAAACACTTCTTGATGTCATCAGTACAGTCGGTACAATGCATAGGCACTGCATACGTGGCCTCGTAGAAATCGGTGTTGGCAGTCATTTAGTCCTTGGTTTGCTTGTAGATACTCCTCTCTTTCATCTACCTATCTTTTATCCATTAAGATAGAATAGGGTCTGTTATTTATATATGTTGCGTTAGTAATCGCCTCCCACAGCTTTCCCTCGTTTACCCTTAATTTTTTTTTTCTTAGCTGTACGGGCGATGATGACTGCATATATCACTTGATAAATAGTTGAAAAGATTATGTTATTTTTATGCCTTTAAAAAGTATTTATATATTATATAGAAACGTTACTCTTCTTCACTTTCGTCGTCGTCCGCCCTGTTCATCTCTGCCTCTAATGTCTTGGCAAACTCTTCGTCCGTAGAATTATCGTCATGATAAGTAGTGTCGTTATTTTGGGGAGTCTGCGTCTCGGCCTTGCTCTTTGACTTTGACTTGGTCTTGGCCTTGGATTCGGCGGGAGCTGTGGTGCCAGCATTCGCACTCGTTTCTGGCGCCGGTGCGGGCTTGCCATTGCTTGGGACGATGATCGCGGCGTTCGCCTCCATCTCAAGGTTCCGTATTTTCTCCTCGTGTGGCAGAAGTGTGGGCGGTGCAGGTTTCTTCTTCTTAGGCTCCTCGACCTCCTCATCTTTTTTGCTCTTTTCCCTCTTATCCCTTTTCGCTTCCTCTTTAGACTTCTTCTTCTCCGGAGAGGAGCCATTGGCGTTATCGGCCTCATCCTCTTCCTCGTCATCCGACAGCAGACGCACGGTCTTGGTACGCGCCCTCTTGGACCCCAGCCTTCTCAACGCATCGTCGATGTTCAGCCTGTGTCTCAGAAACTCGTCGTACAGATCCTCCGTCAGCGAGATACCTTTCTTCCCGGGCTTCATCTCGCCCGTAGAGTTGTCCATGTAGTACTCCCTGATGTCGATCAAATTGATGTTACGAAACTGCCTGACTGTGACCCTCTTGTTCTTGCCCAGATCAAAGATAGCGTCAGGCTGGCCCAACGCGGCAATACTCATGTCGGCGTTACCAGAACCGCCGCCGTTGCCTCTCTTCCTATACCTGCTGTAATAAGACATCTCTGTTCCACAACTCCCTTCTTTCTTCTACGTTTGGCAATTGAGTATTTCAAGTATCGGTTGGATATTTTAAAAAATGGTGAAACCACTGGGAAAGAACCGGGTGTGTGCGAATGGCACGTAATCCAGTTCAGAAATCCCATTATCCTTCCTCCCCTCTGCACCGGATCAAAAATTTTCATTAAACTTTTTTACCATTTCAGTTCAAGAGGATTTTGTACAGCGGTTTCTGTGCTTTTTATACCATACCATACCATACTATACTATACTATATTGTATTGTATTGTATTGTATTATTGTATCATTGTATGTACAATATACTGTAGTATTGTAGTATTGTATTGCGGTCTTCCTAAATTCAGAGTATGTAAATATGTTCTTATATATATATAATAATAATCTACAGAACATTGTAATAGACAATTGATGGAATATATACAAATATATTATTACTATAACGTTGGCATCCACCGTGCAAATTAAAACAAGCGGTAAACTGGTTAGACGCAGTTGCAAATGGGGCATATTCTATTATACCATATTGTATTATAGTATTCTTGTGTTATTGCATTATTTTATACTGACTAGCAGATGTCTGTACTATAATAACACCATGGTATAACAGACAATTGATATAATATATATATGTTATACATATTATATTTGGGTTACGGCAAAGGAGCATCTTCTGACAGGTGCCAATACAAATGGACTGTACGTAACGTACGCCACGACATGGCTAGCTTCTGAATTTCTGAATTTTGTTGGAGATTTGCTCAGAAAAGTGCGTAGGAAAACATCTGTTTTTAGCAAAACCAAGGGGGTCCCCTTGGTTTTGCGAGAGATTTCGTCGATTTTTCAATTCATCAGTTATATTATTTTAATTACAATATATTATATTATATTTTGCTATATTGTTCAAATACTTTGATTGCAATGTGAAGGGGAGAATATTATTTCAGTTCTGGGTGTGGGATACCCGAGGGCCAGGTTTCGTTAAAGTGTTTTGGGCCCAGAATATTTTGCTGGATAGTTTGCACTAGGTCCATGTCTTTGTTTGACAGGCCGTGTTCTTTAACGGTTTCGAAATCGGTGATTGCTGCTTTCAGTTCTTGCAGGTTGCTCACGCCTATAACTGTGGGGCCTCTGAGAACCCACTTGAACATTGCGTACCGGTTTGCAAGGTCCTCTAGGCGCTCTCCTGCTTGCTCGCAATACTCAGCAGCCGTTCTGCAGGTCTTCTTCAGCTCGTCGGATGCCGGGTGGAAGGAGTGGATGCCCTGGGATCTCAGCAAGGACATACCCAGGATGGAGGCGTTGCTCAGGACCTTAATATGCCCTTCGCTGAAGATCTTCTCGTAGTAGTTCTGCAACGAGATGTTCTGGATGTTTAGATTGCAGTACGAGAGCACCGCATCGAGCGGGCCGATGTCGTCGTGCTTGCAGCACTCGATGGCCAGGAAACTGATGTATTCTAGCGGGTAACCAGAGATACCAAAATTCAAAATGACACCCTCGTCTTTCAGTTTCCGCAACTCCCTCAGCGCTTCTAAACTTTTCTCGAATTCAACAAACTCAACGTCGTGCAAGTAGAGCACATCCAGGTAATCCGTGTCCAGCCTTTCACAAGACCTCAGAACCGAGGCCCGCACCGCCGCTGCAGAGTAATCGAACTCACTTTCTGCTATCCTGCCTACTTTGGTACATATGTAGTAGTCGTCTCTTTGATAGCTCTCCCCTTGGCTGTTGGGCACTTTCAATTGCCGCAACGCCCTCCCGTATATCTCCTCGCTGGGACCGTAGTATGGAGAGGTGTCTATAGCTGTGTAACCGCGGGAGAAGGCGTACTTTATCAGCTCCACAATTGGAACCTGCTCCGGGTCCTCATTATAAATCGGGTTTAGTATTGCGCCCCCCAGGATCAAAGGGGGCAACTTAGTGATAGCCCTGTGATCTACCATTTAAAAAATTGCCTTTTATTATTTCCAGACTAGCTTTTATTATTAACGATCTGTCCCCACTTCAAAACAAAATATATCCTTCTTCTAATATATTTTGTTTTCTCGATATCCCTTAAGTATTCACAAAAATATAAAATTAAAAGGTCAAGAAAAAAATATTATGCATAGATAATATAAATCGGAAATTAATAGTATACACAATAACAGGACGAGCAATAAGGGGCAGGGGATTGCTTGACAGGTCTTATTCTTATATAATGGGTTTTTTCACTTTTGTTAGAGGATGTGCTCAAAATCCAACTGTATTTCTTCTTACGTTACCACTCTTTTCCTTACATCTTACCTAAATTTTAACTAATTTCGTAGTCTTGATTTCGTAACTTTAGTTCAGCAATTATTTTTCTCCATAAAAGTACTAGAATGTTCATTTCCATTCTTTGACTGCACTCAGTCTGTGGCATACATGAGCTTTCGTTCTCTGTTTTTTTTTTTTGATGCAATTAGCAACTACTAAATATTAAAAATTCAACTATTAAAACAATATTTATCATTAAAATAATATTCATCATTAAAACAATTAGACTAAAATTAAATATTGTTACAACATCCTTTGAAATGCAAAGAACAAAAAAGAAAATACATAAAAAAGGTCGTTATCATTATAATTAATAAATCAAATTATTAGAGAAGGACATCCTTCCCTTATGAGGGGTATCGATAATCAGGGCTTTTTTTCACCTTCTTTCAGATCAAAAAACTCCATCTCAGATTCAGTTTCTGTTCGAGATAACCAAAATATCACTTTAAATAAAAAGAAGCCCCAAAGGTTGAACGAGCATTGATCGAATTGTGCATTTTTTTTGTTCTTCTTTATCTGGTCCGTCCTTACCCTAGACAATTTACTAAAGTACGTTTTTTTAATCTTGAAATACATCGTTTATATTTATCTCTCACTTTTGGTTTTGCAAGAATGTTCTCAATCAATAAGAAATTCCCAAAAGTTTTTATAAATATAGATGACCACTTTTATAAAAACGACAGTAATGTCCAAACGAATCAGACAAAAAAAAACAACAACAACTTACGATTCATTTGCTCTTAGTAGAAATGAAGCTTCTTTGCATAATAAAGTAATAAAATTTCTACCCATGGTTAAAAAGCTCTCCACAACAAGAAGACCTGAATCGAGACGGCAGCTTAGGTTCTGAACTGGGTTGAAAACCCTGAAAGTTAGTTTCCATTTACATAGAGGAGTATAATATCCAAATGTAAATAGGCTAAGCTAAGCTTTTAAAAGCAAAACTTATGGCAGGGGGAGAGTCCTCCAGGACTGGTGGAAGAAAACAAACAACATCCCAAGTCTAAAATAAAATGGATACCTTTTCGAAATAGAAATAATTCTCAAAATAAAGTGGTACAATACCTTTTCCTTCCCCTGCACATACTGTGCAAAAAAAAAGTATCAAAACACCGAAGTAAAAGATTATATCTATATTGAAGAGAACCCTTTTCATAACTAGGTAAGAAGTGTTTATATTTCCCCCCCAATTATATTGGTAATATAGTCCGCCCAAAGGGACCTTAGTACCTCCCCGGTCTCTTTCCAGTAAGAACTAAAAGAATAGGAATGATATTATCAGCACGTCGAGCAAGTGCTTTATATATTAATTTTTTTCTACTAGTGCTTCCCATGGTATGTCAACAAATGTTTACATATGCACCCGAAATGGCATAATCGCAGACTTTATTATCCAAAGAGCTTTGTAATTAAAGTTACCATATACAGAAACATACGAGACAACTCCTTCATCGGAACACCAAGCGTCAATCAAGTTCATTGGATCAAGTGCAATATAGCTGTGATAAGAGGTATTTATGTTTCCTATTCCAGTAATGTAATGATTATATTCTATGCTTTATCTCTTGTCTGCTTTGAAAAAAAAAATTCTTATTTTCCCTTTACCTGATTCGGGCATAGAGATGCCCTTCGCGCGGTATTGTCCGGCCTTACCCTATATAGCATATATGGTGTTTATATTTCCATATTTGGCATAGTGTAATCAGAATGAGCGTTATACTATCCGCAAGTCCAGATTTGATCTATTAAAAATGCTCACTCTTCCTCCCTCTTCCTCTTCAATTCAATGTCAATGGCTCTTTTGTCAAACAAATCAAAAGAATATTCCACAGACCCATGAACTACTATCCTTGCAAAAAAAAAAATCTCTTGTCATTGTGCTTCTCTGCACCAGTGTTATACACTTATCTTTGCAAACTACATTATACAACTTTACTATTTGCACTCACCTTCAAGATGATGTATGAGAGACCTAGCTTTTAGTACATTTTGAATGGCGTTTTTACCCAACGCAGTTCAGTACATTTAGCTTATTTTGGAATAAAAATAGATGAAGCGGTGGCTCAATGGTAGAGCTTTCGACTCCAGTTAAACCTCTGGGATTTTCCTCGGAAAACGAAATTGCAATCGAAGGGTTGCAGGTTCAATTCCTGTCCGTTTCACTCTATAATTTTTTTTTTTCATTTTTTTATTTCTTCATTTAATTGATTTAATCTTCACAGAATATTCTTTGACACATATGATATGGACGAACTAAAAGTAGTTGGAAATGGATAGGTTTTAACTACTTAAGTGCGTATTCAGATTTCTAATTTTTATTTTTTTAACTTGCAGGAAGAACAATGACCAAACATCATGCCGATTATACAAATTTCAATACCTCGGATAGAAAAGAGGCATTACAATATCTGATTGATTCATATGAGGCATTGGCCTTTGAGCAGCGCAACTGGGTTTGCAACCTATCAAACGCCTCGTCTTTGCTGTGGCACGCGTACAAATCTCTAAATGTGAACGTGAACTGGACTGGGTTCTATATCACGATGCCAGGTAAACAGCAGATGCTACTGGGGCCCTTTCAAGGTAAAGTTGCTTGCCAGACCATTGACTTCGGGAAAGGCGTGTGTGGTACGAGTGCGAGTAAGCAGGAAACGCAGCTGGTGGGAGACGTAGATAAATTCCCAGGCCATATAGCGTGCGATGGCGAGACTAAGAGTGAAATTGTAGTTCCTATACTTTCCAAAGACAAAAAAATAACCTTGGGAGTTATCGACTTGGATTGCCTTGACTACAACGGGTTCTCTGAAATAGACAAGATGTACCTAGAAAAGCTGGCTGAACTTATCGTAGATACTTGTGATTTTTGAACATGCCAAACCCATAAGATTATTATAGAAATATTACAATATATAGTTATAGATTGATAACTCGCTAGGAGGAATTAGATATTTTTTGCAGATGAGCAAGTCTTGCCAATGTGTATCCCATCTCAGAAGTTTCCTGTCTATCAAAAAAACTTAATGTCTCCCATTATTTATTTTATTTGTTTTTACTTTGGGTAATAAACAACTGCTTCCCATAAGAAACTATCCCTCCTTCTTGCCATGATGGGTATTCGAGACCAATATACTAACTCAATTTTGAACGTTTTATATTAGGGGTTTTCATCAGATCAGAATCCTAGTTCTTTCATTGCATCAAGAGCATCCTCATCTTCATCCTCATCTATAGCCTCGTTGCCGTTCGCATCCTCAGTTTCCAACTGTTCAATTTTTTGAGTTGCAATATCGGCCATCTCCGCTTCCATGGCAAGTAATGCGTCTTCATTGTAATGATTGTCTTTATTCGTTACCGTTGAAGAAGAAGGCGGTTCGCTATCTGTATTCGAAGTAGCCTTAGAAGAGATGGGACGGCCACTATGACTAGGAACATCTGTTGTATCTGTTGACATTGCTGACGGGAGTGCTGTCTCTGTGTATATATCATCCTCATCCTCATCCTCATCTTCAAATAAACGCGGTCCTTTAGGCCTCTCTGAAGTGCCGCCGGGATGAACATTACTGTGTTCGGTTGTATTATTATGATTATTATTACTGCCAATTTCCAGTTGCGTACTGGTTTCAGACCCTTGCAAGTTCGAAATTGAGCTTGTAGCTCCAGTACCCGCAGACGCCTGACCATACTGTGCGTCCATATCTTTTCTAAATATCTCCATCCTGTAGTTCCTAACTTCCACATCGTTTTTACCGATACTATTACAGAGTCTCACAAATTCCTTGAATCTCACCTTCGGAAACAGTTCGTGCGCCCATAGTTGGTAAAACTGCAGAATATTTGACAGGTTTTCATACGTTGATCTCGATTTCGATATCCGTATCCTCTTCGGTGCATATTTCGCAACGTATGGGAGCCCTCTGGAACTCAATAGCCGCTCGGCCGTCAACTTCACCTGCGGTCTCCTCTTCTTCGTGTTCACTGCTGTGGGATCGTTAATGACCAATGTTGGATCAGCTGCTGATGCACTTGCATTATCATCAACACCACTGCCAACCGATGTTACGTGATCGTCGGCTCCAACGCCAAGCATTAACATGTCATCATCGTCCATGTCTGCCTCGCTGTACTTCCTGCTACATTGTATATAAACTATCAATTCCCAAAAACCTTCATCTTATTATAACCATCTTTATTGCAGTACCTCATATCATCTTGACGCGTAGCATTGAACATTACCCGGTAACTACACTACACTATATATATATATATTAGAGTTATATTGAAAGAAGGTCCATTTAACAGGGGGCAGTATTTATGGAGACACTTTCAACACTGGTATATTTCATAGCCGATGTGGTTTCATTCCACCCCTCCCTTGTCTTACCAGGTTGTTATATCTTCACGATCGCTAGTTTCCGTAAAAAGGAGCCTGCTGATGACTTACTAAAAGAAGTATCAAATAGACCCAAACCCATTCCAATATATAGGTAAAATACGATGGTGCTAGAAATCTGTATATTTATATATACATTGGTCTTTGATTTCAACTAGTATCTGAGAATATTTCTTATTGGGGCATCAGTCACATGAAATATCACTGTTAACGTACTCCGGTCCTCTTTTTTTTGGCTTTTTGGAAAACTTCTTGATTTAACAATACTCAGTTACTGTATAATTTCATACTTATAACTGCAATACATGCACAATTCGCATTTGGAAGGAGCACTAAAAGCAATATTATAGAGCGGCGGTTGAATTCATGTTCTAGCCATTGCAAGATTTTATATTAACGGATTGATATTTTACTTTAGACTTGACCTTTTTTCTTTTTTTTTTCAGTCCTGTATCTCTTTTATTGTTTTCTCTTTTGATTGACACTAAAAAAAAAAATAATATTTAAGAGGTTTCTCATTTCTTTCTAAGTTTGGTCTTGTGATGTTTGGCTCACGGTTTGCGAATTCTCAACCCTTGGGTCGCTCGAGCAGCGCGGGAGGAGCATTTGGTGCCAACACCGGTAACAACAACAACAACATCCAATCTGGGTTTAGTGGCTTTGGCAATAGCGGCGGTAATACTACTGCATTTGGCGGAGCCTCGGGGGCGTTAAATTCGCCGTTTGGTGCGAACAATGCTCAACCTAATGTCAACAGCGGTGGACTATTTGGTATGCCAAGTAACAATAGTAATTCCACGGCGGGTGCACCTACAGGAGCAGGGAATGGAGGTGCCTCCTTACTCGGTATGAATGGTAATAGCGCAGGGGGGTCAATTGGAGGCGTGGGAGCTATGGGTATGAATGCCAACGCAGGAACCTCAATTAAACCGTTCAGTCCAGTGGAAGAAAAGGATCCCACCACTAATGTTATGAACATATACCAAAGTATCACCTTTATGAATGAATACAGAAACTCGTCCTTTGAAGAGTTAAGGTTCCAAGATTATCAAGCCGGTCGTAAATTTGGAAACGGCGCTGGCCCGGCCAGTAGTGGATCATTTACGGCCTCTCAGCCAGGAGCTTCAACATTTGGTATGAACAATCAGACTAATAATAGTAACGCCTTCCAATCAAATACCTTTGGTCAAAAGCCTGCAAATGCTCCTGCTTTTGGAAATAACATGGGAATCAATAGCGCTGGTGGTCTTTTTGGATCTAATACAAATACAGGTAATTCTTTTGGTGCTAACCAAAATAGTACAAATAATGCTTTTGGATCGAACCCTTCAGGCGGTCTATTCGGTGGGAATGCAACTAATAACACATCCTCGGGAGGGCTCTTTGGCAATAAATTCGGAGCTAATAACAGCAACACAGGCAATGGGTTGTTTGGTCAACCACAACAACAATCACCTTTTGGTGCCTCAAATACCATTGGCAAATCAGCTCAACCAAGTGGCGGTCTCTTTGGTCAACCCAATACTGCTAATCCGTTTAGCTCTAGTACATCACAGGGAGGAGGTATTTTTGGCCAAAATAACCAGCAACAAAGACCGGGTGGCGGATTATTTGGCCAAAGTAACCAAGGAGGGGCCTTTGGACAAAATAACCAACCACAAGGTCAAACTAGTCTGTTTGGTCAACAGAATACTGGCAATAATAATAGCTTGTTTGGAAATAAACCTCAATCGGGTGGTTTATTCGGCCAATCTAATAATACCGGGAGCTTCAATGGTAGTTCTGGTGGACTCTTTGGACAAAATAATCAAGGGCAGCAGCAAAACGGAGGACTATTTGGCCAAAATAACCAGGGCCAACAAGCCGGTGGACTCTTTGGACAAAACAATCAAGGTCAACAAAATACATTCGGTCAAGGGGCCCAGACACAACCGGGTGGATTATTTGGGCAAAATAATCAGCAAACACAACAAGCTGGCGGATTGTTTGGTGCAAAACCACCTACCAGTTCAGGAGGACTGTTCGGTGGTGGCCAATCAACCCAAGGAGGATTACTTGGGCAGAATCAGACACAATCAATGCCAACTAATGGACTATTTGGTCAAAATACTCAGCAACAGACTGCTACTTCTGGCGGGTTATTTGGCTCAAAGCCGAACGGGTTTGGCTCCAATAATACTGGCGGTGGGCTTTTTGGAAATAATGCACAAAATACAAACCAACAGGGTGGAGGCCTATTTGGAAACAAAACAAATGGGACCGGATTTGGGAATAGTAATGGGTCTATTGGTCAGGGCGTGCTTGGTAACAACAATACTTCCACTACGAGCTCTCAACCGGGTGGTTTATTTGGTAGCTCAAATCAGTCAACAATTCAATCAGGTGGTCTATTTGGTAAACCAACTCAGCCAAATACTTTTGGATCACAACCCTCAGGGGGTTTATTTGGAGCCAAACCAATAGGTCAAGGTTCAACAACTGGCAGCAGTCTATTTGGAAATAACAACATCACAAATAACAATGGAGGTGGCGGCTTATTTGGAAGCCAAAATCAACAACAAAATTCCAATTCACTTCTTGGAAATGCGATAGGAGCTAATAACAACAACTTACAGCTACAACAACAGGACCAACAGTTAAAATCTCAAGAACAACAGATGTTGGTATCGAACCCATACGGCACTAATGATTTGTTTTCGAAGGTTCAGCAAACGGCTCCACAAACACATGTTAATGTTAGTATTCAGGTTAGCGCAACCAAAATAGATGCTGACAACAAAAAGAAAACAGACTTAATAAATGCATATAAGAAAACGCCAAAACCCTTATTTTCTGCTAACTCAACGCAATTATCCCTCTTAAAAAATGTCCAGACTGTCCCTGAAGCCACTTCTAAGAAGGAGAATACTTCAAATAATTTAAATCTCAATATCGACACTACTTTCCAACAGATTGGTAGTAAATTATTTGAACCGGACACTTCTCTTTTCAAGGCAATGATTAAAACTAATTCCAATGCTAAGAAACAGAAACAAATATTAGAGATAACAGAATCAGACGAGAACTCCGTGGATAAACCTAGACCAATTACTGACAGCATAAAAAATACCGAATTTTCCAAAGAAAACGCTGAAAACGAGAAAGAAGAACAATCAAATATTCAAAAACAAATATTGTCAAAGAATAACCAAATTCTATCTGATGACACTAGGAAAGGGAAAATTGATCCAACTATGGAAGACTCATGTGATCTTTCCTACGTTGATGATTACTATTATATTTCACCTTCCCTTGAGACTTTGTCGAAATATTCACCCGCAGAATTAGGTAATGTTCAAAATTTGACTGTGGGTCACTCTAAATTTGGTAAAGTTGAATTCTTGGAACCGGTTGACTTAAATGGAATCCCGTTAGGTTCAATATGCGGAGATCTTGTGATTTTCGAACCGATGGCATTGATACTTTATTCAAACTCGACTGAGAAACCTTCCTTTGGGAAAGGATTGAATGTAAAGGCCAGAGTATCGTGCTACAATTGTTATCCGTTGAACAAATCTACGAGAGAACCTATTAAGGATCCAAACCATACTTTAATGAAGAGACATAAAGAAAGATTAAAAAACGCACCAAACACGCACTTTGAATCATTTGATCCAAGAACCGGTACCTACTGCTTCATCATCGATCATGCATTGGTGTGAGGTATTTATCATAACTTTTGAGTCTTTTACTATAGCATAGAAGTTTTTACATTTGTTACTAATTTATACTAATTTAAATTTGCACTCACGATGAAAAAATATGGTAACTAAATAATAGTACTTCATTTAGGTTTCCAATAGAAATTATTATGTAGTAAGACAGGCAAAAAACAACTGCCATTTCCTAGAATCGAACCAGGGTTTCATCGGCCACAACGATGTGTACTAACCACTATACTAAAATGGCATACTTTATTTTCGTACGAAATTGAGTATAAATTTTATAATTCAGCTGAAATATAAGAGAAAGATTCAGATGCTGAGGTTTTCTCGCCTTCGTATACTTAAGATCAACCATTTACAGCTTTTATACATTCAAGTTCCCATCCACTTTAAAAATTCCATTCTATACAAACCTATTTTGTCGATGTTAGTTCTATTATTACATAACGTAATTGATTGATAAAGTTCAAACTGTAATACTTCAGAATGAATTTCCGATATAAACCTGTCGTTAATGACAGCCAAGCAGCTCAGAAGATTGAAGATGGCTTACTGTTCTTCTATCTTGGGTGGCTCCAACTCTGTTTGCTGTTGGGCTTCATACTCTGACTGATCCTGCAATTCCTTTTTTGCCATTTCCTGGGCTTCTTGTTCCAGCTTCCTCTCTTGTGCTTCTATTTGATCAAGTGCTCTCCAATGTCCTTGGTCGCTAACAAAATTGCATCCATACATCGAACTAAATATCGACTGAAAATCGTCCCACAAGTTCCAATCTATCATTCTATCTTTGGCGATATTAAAAAGGATGCGAAAATTCATTATCAGCTGATTGTTAGAATTGAACACCGTAATATATTCTGTTCGGCTACCTTTGACGTTTAAAGCAATTTCGAATTCGTCGAGAATAATCTCCAGCTCATTTCTTATAGATTTGTCGCTTTTTGATATATTTTCTGCTAGTCTATACAGCACCATCTCTAATAGTTTGTTTATAGATCCCAATTTGTCTTCAAGATCAAGACGCACCTCTGAATGTTTCTCAAAATTCCTCATGGTCAATCTCTTCACAACAGAACTTGCCCCTTTACAAATACTTAAATCCTGTGGACCAAGTCCAACAATTCGCCAATTTTCATCATCATCAAATTTATAGCATTCTATTTCAGGCTTTTTTGCTTTTTTTGTAGCGGTCTTTTGAGGAGTAGCTTTGGCCCTAGAAGGAATAGATTCCCTTTTAGTCCTTTTTGCTCTCGGCAATTCCAACCCCCCAGTTTCTTTTGTTGCATCGTCAGGTGTAGAGATCGCCGACCTAGTACGGGTTCTTCTCGCTGAGCTTGCCTCATTATCTTCATTTTCATAAGCTTCCTCTTTTTTCTTTCTCTGTCTGCTAGAGGACCGAGTTGGACGAATTCTTGCAGAACTTCTTCTAGACCTCATATTTTGGAACTCATCCTCCTCAACGTATTCGTCTTCGTCAGGTTTACCTTGCGACCCATATTCGACAAATTCCCAAACATCAATGGCAGACCCGCCTTTCATCGCCATCTCATAGGCAGGTATGAGTTTTTTATTCTTCCTACCAGGGCTATTCAAGAACGCGACACATTCGTCTTCCCCTAATAGATGCATGTCGCTAGGTTTTACCCAAATATAGGAATCATCACAGAAAAATCTCACACAATACAATGTCTTTTGCTCTTTATTTTTCTTAAATTTCAAGACATTTGAGTATATAATATAGTCATTAGGATTAGAATTGTCTTCGAAATCGTCTACATCATCCGCGTCTTCACCGACACCGACATCTTTAACACGCGTCTTCTTCCAGACATTCTCAGGTATAAGCTCCTGCGGTATTATCATACCTGGCCAGGGAGGAAAGCCTTTTACCTTAGCTAGAACAATGTCTGTTGGTTGATATATTTCACTCATCTTATTCGCAATCGTATGACGGATAACCGTTTGGGTTGGAGATTCTTCAAAAATAATACAAACCAAAAACGATAATGTAACTCAATTCAATCTCGAGATCACACTGCTTTCCTTATTCACTGTAGTGATCTACTTAAAAATATTATGTAAATTGCTTTTGTTTATTTTTGGTATTTTTTGATTTTGAATTTTTTTTTGGTCCATTTAAAGCGATACGATGCCCTTGAAAATAGCAATTGCTCAGATTATTATATATTGTAGAAACTATATTAAATAATTGTGTGAGCTACAAATATTAATAATTGAACAGTATGCAGTCTTGGGCGATATAAAGTGATATAAAGGGATAAAATATAAATTCATACAAATATGTATTAATCCTAGCTGAGGAATTTATATCAATGATATCACTATAGCAGTAGTTTTGTCTACTTGTATTTTTAATTTAAAAGATCAAGAATCGGGCGTTTAAGGATCTCCACAAGTGACAAGAACAGCTTTTACTTGGCAAAGTTTTCATTTAAACTTTCCTGTATGCATTAGCGGAAAACAGAAGTTGAAATATGCAAAGACTGCATAGTGCACAAGGTGAGTGATGTCTTAAATTGAGATATTTATGTATTTATGATTTTCAATGCTCCTTTTAAAAAGTAATAAACCTGAGTTTTTGATTTTGAATATAAATTTGGCAATATTGAGGCCTTATTTGACAAGAGGTAAACGAAATAACAAGGGCTGGGAAATAACTGAAATGAAGTAAAAGTCGTTTTTTTTTATTTTTATTTTTATTTTTTTCTCTTTTTAGTGTTCTTTTTTGATTTCTTTTACCATCCAAGATTTTCAAAATTCTATCTTGGTTTTTGTATTGTCGTCTATCATCGATTAAAGGAACTGTCTTTTATTTTAACTGTAATGAGCTTGTTGATCTTGGAAGTACTGCTGGTAAACAGCGGTTTGTTCTTCATTTAGGTAATGTGCTTGATTGTATTGATTGGGTATCTTTCCTTGTTGCTGTTGTTGCTGCTGCTGTTGAAATTGTATATGAGTTGCGTTAGGATCATCGTGTTTGATTTCAGGGCCCCTGGCTCCAGGAGCCTGCCCGTGGAACTCAGAGTTACTGTCTTCTATAGAGCTGTTGGGTCTATTTTCCTGCTGAAACATTGGCTGTTGCTGCTCCTGCTCCGGATTATGTTGCATTGTATTATTCCCCTCCTCCTCTTCTTCCTCCTCTTCTTCCTCCCCTTCTTCATCTGGTGCATTCAAACATGCTTGGATCAGATTTCTACCCTCCTGTTGTGTAACAATCGGCTCAAATTTTGGCGTACTAAAAGTATACACAAGTCCAGTCTCCGACACAACCAGCAGCAAAACCTGTGTACCGGTAAGAACTGACAATTCAAACGCCTTTTTCATGATCCCATGCTTTCTCTTAGAAAACGTAACGTGCCGTCTTGTCTTATTCTCTATGAATTTGATCTCAATCTTCCTCCTCTCTTTCTGTCCAAGACCACCTGGCGTCGAAGCTGAATCATCATCAACACTCGACATTATGAGCTTTTTTTCTTTCTTTCTTTTTTGAATCCCAACTCTTTTCAAATATTAGGATCAATGAGGAAGTGCTGATAAACTTCTTCTTTACCTCAATGTTTGGCGTTGAGAGTTATTTGTTATTTTCTCTTTTTTTCTTTTTCAGGAAGTGAAGTTGACAAAGAAAAATTTTTCTTTTCCGCTCCAGCTTTAACTCTATCTTCCTTCTCTCAAATAGATCCTGCTATAAAAGAACTTGTTTATTATATTCACCTCCCCCCTGTAATCTATGCCCAACGATTACTTATAGAACAGCCCCGCTATAAAATTGCTGAAAAAACAACAACAACACCACCTTCTTTAATTATTAACTGGTCCAAAGGATAGTAAAAAGTAAATATACTAATCTTTAAAGCCGTTTCTTTTTTTTTTTTTTTCCAAATGGATTAATTCAAAAAGTAAAGTTAATGAACACAATTTTTAGATCAATATCCAAATCAAGTATCAAGCAATTTGTTTCTCTAACCAGGAAAAAAATTTTTTTTCACCAAAATATTTCCTTGAACCAAAAAAAAAAAAAAAAATTTGGAAAAAAATCTCGGCACAGTTTTATTTCAGAGAAAAGACCGTATATTTTCGATGGAGTCAGTTTGTTTTCAACTCAAAAAACAACAACAAACAAACGACAAACAATTCATCTCTCTCCAGAATAATGCAGAGGAGAACAGTTCTTAAATATTCGCTTGGAGGGATGACGAAATGATAACGTCGTCTCCGGGCTCTGAGCGTGTGTGATGTAGAATCATATTTCACGAAATGCCATGTGACCACCAATATAAAAATGTGTGTATATAAATACTGGCCATGTAGTTACGCAGGTATTATGGGGTCTATGCCATGCATCCTGGTGTCCTCTATTTGGTGTTGAGGCATTTTCTGATTAGTGTTCTGCCTTCATCTTGTTCAATAATAGGTTGGAACTTCGGCGTCGCGAAGGTATAAACCAAACCTTTCGGTGATAGGATCAGCAATAGCACATTTGTGCCTGTCATCACGGATAGCTCGTAAGCCTTTTTCATTATGCCGTGTCTCCTCTTGGAAAACGTAACATGCCGTCTAGTCCTATTCTCAATGTACCGTAGAGGCGTCTTCCGCCTCTTGCTATTTGCAGATGTACTAGCATCCCCATCACTGCCGTCATCACTGCCGTCATCATCCCTCCCAGGCTCAACTGCAAGCGCCTCTATATCCGTCACGCTGTTAGGTTTTATTGTATCGCTGTTGCCGCCAACAATTTTGTCACCTACACCTGTACTCTTCATTTCATTTGGTTCAAACATTCCAAATAGATCCGCCTATTTCCTTCTTTTTATTATAAAAGCACTACAGTTGAATATGAACAAGAAATAATAACAATATAATGCATGCATTGTTTTTGATATGAGAAGATCTTAAGCTTTTAACTTCAGATCGATCTTATTTTGGTCTCCGCCACAATCAAAAAAGAAAAAAAAAATTTCAATCTGAAAAAACAAAAACAATGCGATTTCTGTGGATCGAACACAGGACCTCCAGATTACACGACCAAAGTTGTTTCTTCAGTCTGGCGCTCTCCCAACTGAGCTAAAACCGCATACTAAATTCGGTTTTGTTTCTGTACGATTTTGCCGCCCAGTTACAGATATGGTTAAGGAAAACACAAATTCTGGTAACAAACACGCATTTATATATATATATATAGTATGATTTTGAATTGATACGATCCGTTTCGGTCTGTCCGTATAATTATGTAGATATATATTTTGGCTTCTTCCCCCATGCTCCATCACTCGAACACAGATACCGGTTCAGAGGTTGCTGATTTTTGGTCAAACAGCCAGCTAACCCATGCTGATAAATCTCTCTTTAAATGCTCGTAGAAATCTTTGCTTATAAGCTTGAAACACATTGCCTCATAACAGCACTTGCCGTTGTATTTTTCCATGACAATTTTGTCAAACTTTTCCCTGTCCGCAGGATCATTTATGTCGAGGTTAATCCCCTTTTTACTCAACTTCATCGACTTTCTAACGTTGGTCAATTTTCTGTGGAACTGTTGAATAGAATCCTCTACATCTCTGACACGTAAGTCTAGAATTTTAACGTCGTATTTCAGTTTAGAACAAAGGGAGTTTAGCTCCTTCATATCTGTTAATAATACTTGTTGTTTTGACTCCACAGAATCATATTTGCCTTGAAAGCTACGTGCCGCATGCATATACTTGTGGAACAAATCACCCGAAATTTTCATCAAGTCAGCAAACCTCCTTTGCTCTTCAAAACATATATCTTTTCTCATGATACTATAATAACCGTGTCTCATATCTTCCTGAATCGTCTCCTTTTTTGTTTCGTTTTGGATCTTCCTCAGATCACGAGCCATACGAACCACCGATGGATCAAATGGTAAATCCCAGCTTTCTATTTGTTGTTGAACATCCGTGGTCGAGTTACATCTAAAGAGCCCATTTGGGAGATCCAACTCATCTTCCGTGGGCATATCAAACCAAATTTTCTTAAAGTCAGGGCAAGAACTTCTCCTAAAATATTCTTTGCGATACATATGATTGACGCCAACACTTGTCTTATAGTGCCCTTTATCGTAATTACAGTACATCGATGATAAACTTACCGCTGATGGGCCTCTACTCATAATATCGATTTCTTTATCATAACTATCATCATCACTATTCCTCCGACTCTCAGGTTGCGTCTCAGTGTGATCAACTTTATCTCCCTCTATTGGAATATCAACCATATATTTTCCAAACATTTCATTTGTACTTGGTTTTGATGCACCAGTCTCCAAGGAATTATTAAGTTCCTCGTTTAATTTTTTACACTGACTTTCTTCTTTCTTTATCTCTGCGTCAGGATCACCTTGTTTATATTCATAAATGCAAAACTCTTTTCTACAGAGCTTCCTTTCACCTTTCTTCCTAGGTCTTCCTTTACCTTTCCATAGAAGCCCCAACGACCCATAATGAATATAGCCGACTAGTGTATCCATATCCGTGGTTAAAATATCATTGGATAACTCAACTACATTTCCTTTACCTGATATATCCTGGAACTTGCATTTCACTGCTTTAGTTATTCTCCTGAATTCATTCTTCTCGAACTTGGCCGCAGCGTGGAACAATTTTTGGATAGTCAGAGCGTCTAGACAACCATCTGCGGTATCCTGGACAATGTTGTATTTTTTCTGAAAATTAAATATCCCTTGTCTGAATTCAGTCTCATCAAAGGGGTCCTTTGCAGGCATACAGTCAACTAGGATTAACTTATAGTAGCAACTCAGCACCAAACTGATCATACTGGCCACCGTGGTAGGGCCCAAGGTACCTTCATTTCTGGGTTTCTCTATACCATGATACAGTCTTCCAAACGTATACCACCACTGCTCGATCGATGACTTTGTTCCTTCGCATAACAGTCCATCTATGATGTCCCTGTCTCTTCCGACAAGCAGGTCAAAATATGCCAACGATATTTGTATTATTGTGACCATCTCCACTACAGGAGAATAGAACCCAGGTTGGTAATGTTTAAAACCTGATCTCAGTATCGAATACATCCTCGGTTTACCCTTGTCGTTCGAGTGATGGTGTTTCTTAGATGAAAAATTCAACCGCATTTCCTCTGGCAACGACCCCTCACTACTGTTCGTTGACGTATTATGACTTTGTAGCGGGTGCATGTGGTTTAATGTATGATCCTCTGTATTCCCTTTAACAATGGCGTCAGAACTCATGGGAAGGTTGTTATACGCTTCTGGATGGTTCGCCGACCGCTGTGAATGCACTTTCGCACGTTTCGACGGTGACTGCTGCTGCTGCTGCTGCTCGGATAGCGACGGCGAGGCCTGGTGCACCTGCTGTTCCAATGCCTGCACGTCTTTGATGGGTATCTTGAACAGCTGCGAGAATTTGTTCATTGCGGCACTTGTCGGAGGCTGCAGCAGCAACACCGACCGCCCGGTACAATGCAACTTCTTCAGATCAAAGTTCGTCTTGAAGTCGTGCCACACAGTCCGCAGGTCTCCGCTCTCCACATGCTGCAACGACAGTTTCGACGATATCGTCGACAGGTTCGAGACGAAGATGTACCCCTTTTGCGCGGTGTACTTCGGCTGCGAAAACCCTGCTATCTCCTCGTAGTACTTCCTAAACGGCTTCGGCCAGAAATGCGGGTCCTTATTCAACACCACCTTCACTGCGGTCACCGTGTCCTGCGTGTTACCAGTATACGACGTGATCAGCGCCCCTAACTTCCTCTCGGCGATCCACTGCTCCACTATATATATCTCGAACCCGCTGACCTTGATCTCATCAAAACTCAGCTCGCCACACGCATCTATCCCCAGGTTATACAGCGCCCTCGTATCGGGGAAAATGAAACTGGTTAATTTGGGTTCAGCGACATCTTTACTCCCTTCATGCTTATCCATCCGCAGGATATGGTCTCCATCTCCATCTACTTCTCCTTTCTCCATATCTTAATATTTTAAATAACAACAATAACCAAAACCTTTAACCTTAGATTCAAGTAAAAATATTGGTATCCTATAGTTGATTTCTTATCTCAGTATAATACAATACAATACATTATAATATAATACAATACAATATCTTTTAATATTAGTAAGAGATTACAGAAAGGAAATATTTAAAATAACCCGCCCTGGCCGCCTTCCCCCCACGCAGCGAGACTCACATCACCGTGACGGGTCTTCTCCTCACCCAAACTCCACCCCCCCCCCACACAGACAGAGACAAGAAACCGAGCGAATTTCTTTCTTTTTTTTAAAATAAAAAAAATATTTTTGACGTCCGGCAAAATTTAAGATGGCCGGGTAAAATATAGTACAGCCGGGTAATTAGCAGTATGACCGGGTAAAACTAAAGTCCGGGTAAAGTTATGATACGTACAACACGATATAACGTGATGTATAACATTTCACGATATTTTGGCCTATAATTTTTTTTGTCCCTTTTTCTGTCGTGTTGTGTTGTGTTGTGTTGTGTTGTGTTGTGTGTGCAAAGTGAAGAAATAACAACTGGATTCTTATAGCTATGTTAGATATTCGATAAGTTTCTTGTTTTTATATTATACTGGAGGAGGTTTTTTCTTTTTTTTTGATATATAACGGTGAAGAAGCCTGACGGTTTTACTTGTAATTAGGAAAGTGGGACAGAGTTAGAGAGAGATAATATAATGAAGGATGAGGCGATTTATAGGTCGGCTGATATGACTTATATCCAGTTGTACATCCCGGTCGAGATAGTACGGGAGGTCGTTTGTCTGCTGGGTAAATTAGGGAATATCATGTTCAGGGACCTGAACAGCGATCTCTCCGCGTTCCAAAGAGGGTACGTGACGAGGTTGAGGAGGCTGGAGGATGTAGGAAGGTCTGTGGAGTACATGAGACGTGTTGCAGACAAACACTATGAAGAGACCTCCAGATACATCCCGCAACTGTACGAGGAAGATGATGATGTTGACACAGAGGACGCAGACGATTCGTTTGACGTAACGCAGCCCGGGTTAGATGATGATCATCCTATGGTGTCCAGTGCACACGACACGACGTTGTCCACACGTAGTACACGCACAAGGACGAGCACACATAACACGTTGCAGGATTTGACCTCTCCGAGGAAACGTGTTAACCCGCACGCTTTGTTCCCCCAATTACTACAGAGCCTGGAGCTGCACTCACTGGATACAATCAATGACATTATCCACGAGATTACAGAATTCGAGTCAAGGGTGAAACAACTGGACGACTCCTTAGAATCTTTGACAACTAAACTCAATTCACTGATCGAGAAGAGACATATAGTGTTTGAATGCTCGCGATTCATTAAATTTAATCCAGGTATACTGGGACGTATAGCAGAACAAAGTACAGACCAAGTAGGCGGTGTTCTAGACGTCACTGACTTTGCTGTGCTACCTGATGACGCAAGCGAGAATTTGAGCGAGTTGTCATTCGATATCGATAATGAAGACGATAACGACGACCATGAAGACGACCTTATTATGCTGGAACAAGGGTTCCACGATAAATTCATGATTGCAGGCGCAATCAAAAGAGAGAAGATTGTGGTCCTGAATAGAATCTTGTGGCGTTTATTACGTGGTAACCTGTTCTTCCAAAACTTTCCTATCGAAAGTCCGATCATGGAAAACGGTGTGCCCGTCGAGAAAGACTGTTTTCTAATATTTACACATGGTGACACCTTGTCCGCTAAGATTAAACGCGTTGTAGACTCTTTGGATGGTACCATGATATCGTTGGATCAAGTCTCGCAGCAAACTATTCAGGAACTCAATGATAAAATCGATGACGTTCAACAAGTCATCGAGAGCACAGAACGAGCTTTACACACAGAGCTTTTATTAATTAATGACCAACTACCTGTATGGCATGCTATGATAAGAAGAGAAACTTACATTTATGCGACTTTAAATCTTTTCAGACAAGAATCTCAGGGCCTGGTCTCCGAGGGTTGGATTCCATCTAGTGACTTACAGCATTTAAAAGATACACTGAAGGATTACAGCGATTCTATTGGCTCTGAATACACTACTGTAGTAAGCGTTGTTATTACAAATAGATCCCCACCAACTTTCCATAGAACGAATAAATTCACCCAAGCTTTCCAGTCTATCGTCGATGCCTACGGTATTGCAACATACAAAGAAATAAATCCAGGGTTAGCAACCATTGTTACGTTCCCTTTCATGTTTGCTATCATGTTTGGAGATGCAGGTCATGGTTTTATTGTGCTATTGATCGCATTGTATTTAGTTATGAATGAACGGAAATTTGATAATATGAAGAGGGATGAAATGTTTGATATGGCTTATACCGGTAGATATGTGCTGTTGTTAATGGGATCGTACTCCATCTATACCGGGTTAATGTATAATGATATATTCTCAAGATCCATGACTTTATTTTCTTCGGGTTGGGAATGGCCCTCAACTTTCAAAAAAGGTGAAAATATTGAGGCAAAAAAAGTATCAACGTACCCATTTGGTCTGGATTGGGCATGGCATGGAACTGAAAACAATTTAATTTTCACAAACTCTTACAAAATGAAACTGTCAATATTAATGGGGTTCATCCACATGTCCTACTCCTACATGTTTTCCTATATCAACTTTAGACATAAAAAATCAAGAGTAGATATTATTGGAAATTTTATTCCAGGGTTGATCTTTATGCAATCGATTTTTGGTTATCTTTCTTGGGCTATTGTTTTCAAGTGGTCTAAGGATTGGATTAAAGATGGTAAACCTGCACCAGGTCTTTTAGATATGCTTATTAATATGTTCTTATCACCAGGTACCATTACAGATCAACTTTACCCAGGACAAGCTGTTTTACAAACCATATTGTTGTTGGCAGCTTTGGTTTGTGTTCCTTGGTTACTACTCTACAAGCCCCTCACATTGAGAAAACAACATGCTAATGGTGAAACAAGTTATGCGAATGTACAACAACCTGTTGAGGATGAAGTTTTGCATTCTGAATCTGTGATAGACAATGAGGTCATAATAACTGATTTTGATACTGATGAAGATGTACCGCATGAGTTCAATTTCGGGGATGTTATGATTCACCAGGTTATCCATACCATTGAATTTTGTCTGAACTGTATCTCTCATACAGCATCATATTTACGTCTATGGGCTCTTTCCTTGGCACATGCACAGCTTTCTACCGTCCTATGGAATATGACAATAGCCAATTCATTTTCTTCTAAGGGTTCTGGTTCACCCTTAGCTGTTTTCTTAGTTGTGTTTTTATTTGCATTCTGGTTTGTTTTAACAGTTGCAGTTCTAGTTCTAATGGAAGGTACCTCTGCGATGTTACATGCCTTACGTTTACATTGGGTTGAAGCAATGTCTAAATTTTTCGAAGGTGACGGTTATCCGTACGAACCATTTTCCTTTGATCTGCTTACAGAGTAGATCTTGGACTTTATTATTTTATAGGTATTAGAATTTTCATATATTCTCCTTTTCTGTTAGTGCTTATAGACTATATAGAGACATATCATGATATTTAGTGCAGAAATCTAGTCTATAAAATCGAAACTGCTAAACTGTTCATAATTCATCATCAAATATGTCGTCAGGAATTCCAGTTGGCTTAGTATCATCATTACCAGTGGACATTTCTGCCTCAATATTTTGTTTGCTAGAGGACGGTTTTGACTTCTGAGTAGACATTTCTAATTCAGAATCCTCCTCCTCCTCCTCCTCACTGTCCTCCTCGTCAGCTTTCTTTGCCTCAGCCTCTTTTTTTTTAATAACCTTCATCTTTTTATTAAATGCAGACTTCAAATCCTTCAAGACCTGTTGGTGTTGGTATCTCCATTTAGTAACAGCTGACTCCAACCCAACAATATATTCAGAAAGCTCAAGTTTTAGTTTAATTAAGTGTTCTAATGGTTGATCTTTCAAAGTCTTAGAGTTAATATATTCTTTGATCGTATCCATAAGCTCCTCAACATTACTGACTGTTTTATTAATCGAATTAATAGCACTTTCTAATTGAGGATACCTTATTAATGTTTCATTGTATTTCTTATAAATATCAATATCCACCTTAGAGAAGCGTTCAGCACGCTTTTCAACATCCCTTTGTGTCTGTAATTTAAGTGAGTTGCATTCATTCAGAACCTTTGAAGCCTTCTTAATTAATTTTTCAAAATCAGACTCATCCAACGGTTCACCCAGAGTTTGAACATATTTCTTAGCTTTGTAAAGTTTTGATCTAAACTCTCTCGAAAGTTCATCAAGTTGCTTCAAATCGATATTGAAAATACCTTCTTCTATTTGTTCTAAGGTTTCTTTACTGTAATCATATAGTTCTTCCAATACCTTTAAGGATTCACCCTTCAATTTCTCGTAGGCTTCTTCAATGTACGATCTCGCATTGTATAAGTCTGCTTCCAAAGCATTCAGGCCTTCTTGAACCTTTTTCATTTCCTTATCTTTTTTATTTAGATCCGATATTTTACGTCTTATGACCCTTTTATCTTTTGAAGTGAGTGGTTGAATAGAGTCAACAATCTCATATTCATTGATCTTTTTTAGTAAAACAAAATTTTCTGTATCTCCCTTCTTCTCAAGATCACAATATGCATCTAATGACTTAACGTCAAAAATCCTGCTTTCAGAAAGCTCAAAGGTGACATTGACCAATAGTTCACCTTTTTTACAACTCGATGACCATTCATCTTTATAAGCAGAAATATTGAAGATTAGCGAACCGATAGATTTTTCATCTTCATACAAGTCAATAGATAGCGTTTCAGAAAGCTTCTTTGGTAGTTTAGTAACTAATGATGTGGTATTAGGGTATGTGGCGCCTTTATTGAAAACCGGTTGCTTATTCTTTTTATCAAATAACGAGGCACTGTAACTAAAAATAGAACGTTCAATGATGTCCAATGGCTTAGTCTTAAAACTACCAAAGTATTTCAACCCCCTCATGGTAGCACCATTTACCACTGCTTCGTCAGCATTGACATTTCTTAATATCTTTTCTTCACCTACTAAAGATGCTAGCTCATCTTGAACCATTGGAACTCTGGAAGATCCACCAGCCAACAAAATACCTGTTAGATCATCAAGACTTATGTTGTCGTCCCATAACTGGTTCTTTAAGATATGTTCAATAGGCTTAATAATGTTGCCTTTACTGACCTCAAAAGCATCTTGAAATTCAGATCTACTAATTTTTGTCCTGAAATCGATATCGTCGAATAATGATTCAATACTAATGACAGCCTCATTGTTTGCACTCAAAACAAGCTTGGCTTTTTCAGCTGCCTGAATAAGTTTGGCCCTTGTCCTAGGATTTTCTTTGAATGTTTTAACGTTGATCATGGGGTTGCTCTCCAAGAACCTACTCTCAGCAATATCAGCAATAGCGATAACAAATTTGGAACCACTAATGGCGTTTTCATACGCAGAAGCACCAATTTCGATTCTAATTGGTGAAGTGGCATCGTCAGGTTGTGTCAGTGAGAACAGAGTTGCCTTTATACCAGAAGAACCTACGTCAAAAATAACGAAATATTGTGGTACATTGATTTCTAGTTCAGGTTTCTTAAGAGCATAGTCAATAGCAACTGATAAACCATCACTAACTAAGATGGCGTTTTCTTTAACAGATGTCAAAGCTACAGAGCCCAAAAGAGCTCTTCTTTGTTCTTGATCAAATTGATCTGGAACAGAGATAGCTACTTGTTCAATAAAGTCCATTTCGTATTTATCTGCTTCCTTGATGTGAGCATTGGCCCTGGTAATGATCTCCTCCAAGTTCATACCGACCAATTGTTCAATTGGGTACTCAACACCGTCCATGGTAATGGACATAGTGTTTCTATCGGTTCTGGTGATATTTAAACCAGGATGCTCTGATAGGTAAGTCGCCAGAGTCGCTTCATCATCGATACTTTTGCCAAGTAAAGCCCTTAGATGCATGACAGTGTTTTGAGGAAACCTTGTTGCCAGCGAACCAATTGCGTTACCGTAATACCTCTCTAGCACATTAGCAACTTTTCTAACACTTATACCGCTCGCATCCTTTCTCTTTGCTTCGGGCGTTAATATAATATCCATCATAGCCTTGGGCGAGACGACCATGGCCTTCAACGCCTGCTGCCCAAAGTCTATCCCCAGGAGTGCGGCCTGGACCGCGGCCACCATCATCAAAATCACGTATCCGAATCTCATTGTTTTCTCTTCACGAAACTAGGGTTCCTAAATACTTTTTTCTATTGTACAAAATTGGTGATTACTCGACGCGCAATGTTTTATTTTTTTGGCGCTCGCTGAAGATTGGCTAAAGATTGGCTAAAGGTTGACAAATGATCATCTATTTATATTTGTATTTAACCAACATTAGTCTAGTCTAGTTCTATATTTTTTTTTTAAGGCTTAACTTGCAGTGCGTCTTCTGGCTTCTTCAACGTTCTTTCTAACCGTTTACCCGCATCGTGAGACTTAACTGCGTCAACTGTGATATAAATGGTCATTAGACATAAACATATATATTATTTAATGCATTATTCTATTATTGTGATATCTGGGTAAACCATATGTTTTATGAGGAGGTCGTATAAGTCTGCGGGTATCTTTGCTATGAACCCGACGCCGAGTCTAATGATCTCGTCGGCGTCGAAGTTTGGCAACTGTCTGAGCAGGTTCATCGGCGACTCGGACTGGAATATCTTGCCGCGGATAGTCACCAGCTGGGCCACTACGAAAAGGATATTCATGTGGAACCCGTACGCGAACATGAAGTCCCAGAGCTTGCAGACCTGGTCCAGCGGCTTGTTACAGCTGGACAGAGTCAGGACGGAGGGCATTCCGTATATCTCTGCGGTCAGCAGGTTATCCGCGAGGTACTTGCTGAGTTTCGGGTCTACTATCCGCAGACACATGTCCAGCAGCTTGGACCCGTTCTGCGCGCCGACGAGGCTCGGCGTCAGGTACGTCGGTATCAGCCTGTAGCACAGCGTGGTGAACAGCTGGAACGCCATGGACTCGCTGGGACACGAGTACAGCAGCGGCGCCAGCAGGACGTTCATGCCCTGCACGTACGTGCTCACCTCTATGTCCTCAGTTGCGGCGATATACTTGTCGTTGTAGTCTCTCTTCTCTGTCTCCCACGCGAAGCAGCTCAGACACCGTATGAGCGCCTCCTCGGTGACCAGGGTCCTGAACTTGGCATCGGTCTGCAGCGTCCGCGAGGTATCGTTCCTGATCTTCTGCAGGATATGCGCTGGCGGCGGGCCCAGCTGCAGGAGCGAGAGGTAATGGTGCGTGCACCGCTCCATTGAGGTCCTGCTCAGGATCGACCACACGTAGCACCGCACGCGCTGCACGCTCTTCACGTTTTTACCTCGTTCTTGCGGCAGCGGGATTCCCTCACTGAGTATCAGATACCGCAATTGCGACAGCGAACTATGCACCAGCAGCGGCGAGTTCGTGATAAACTTTTCCATTATATCTTGTTGTCTTGGTCCATCATCATAATCATATTATATGTTGTTACTTGGATCATAAAAATAAATATCAAAAATATAAAAAAAAGAAAGAAAGAAAAAAGTAACAAATATTTTTTTTTCAGGAACCGACAGACAGTTTTCAAAAGAAACACAATTTACCCGGCACAGATACACTGAAAATCTATTTTCAACATTACCCGGCACACAGACCCCACATCACCCACAGTTACCCGGAATACCTAACTGCACCCCGAAAAACATCACCGCCCCCTCCCCGGCTGTACGGAGTTCTTCTTCTTTCTGATTCACCGAAGGAATTTTATCGAGACAGAGAAACGAGCGATTACCTCAGACGGCGAAGTGTGATTGCGGGGGGGTGGACGTCAGGCGATAGAAGAACCGAGAAACTGAGGAAACAGTTCGGTCTGAAGAACTGCCATTTACACTGTCAAAGAAAAAAAAGCAAATCCGCAATTATATAAACTTGTTCGCACCTGCACCCGGCTGGGTGCAGTTTTCCTGTTTGGACAATGGGTTCACCTCGAGGTGAACCCAAACTTTGTTCTTGAGCAATTATAAAAGTGCGATAGTAAAATTTCTTCTTTATATTTGCTCTGCTGTAGTGATCTACATAGATATATACACACACACACACACTCAATCTTAAATATTTTCTAATGTACTGGGCGCTCGTGCTGTTGGCCACCTTGAGGGTGGTTTCTGCTGCTACTCACGTGTACAACTGGACTACCGGCTGGGACTACTACAACGTCGACGGTGTCAAAAATAGAGCTGTGATCACATGTAACGGGAAGTTCCCGTGGCCTGATTTGAGGGTCGTGAAGGGTGACCGTATTATTATCAACCTGACGAACGGGTTTAACAACAGTAACACGTCGGTGCACTTCCACGGGCTGTTCCAGACGGGGAACAACCAGATGGACGGTGTGCCATATCTGACGCAGTGTCCGATCTCGCCTGGCGACACCATGGTCTACAACTTCACCGTGGAGGACAACGTCGGGACGTACTGGTACCACTCGCACACCGCGGGCCAATACGAAGACGGGATGCGCGCGCTGCTGATTATCGAGGACGGCGAAAATAACGAGAACTTCCCTTACGAGTACGACGTCGACGTTCCCTTGTCCATCGGCGACTGGTACCACGAGTTCGTGCACGACCTGACGCCGAAGTTCTTGAACCTGAACAACCCCACGGGGGCAGAGCCTATCCCGCAGAACCTGATCATCAACGACACGAGAAATATGACGTGGGAGGTCAAACCGGACACCACCTACCTGCTGCGTATTGCCAACATCGGTGGCTTCGTTTCGCAGTACTTCTGGATCGAAGACCACGAAATGGAGGTCGTTGAGGTTGACGGTGTCTACGTCGAGAAGAACGTCACAGACATGCTCTACATCACCGTCGCACAACGGTATTCGGTGCTGGTCCATACCAAGAATGACACCTCGAGAAATTTCGCGATCATGCAGAAGTTTGACGACACGATGCTGGACGTCATTCCAAAGGACTTGCAATTGAACGCTACCTCATACATGGTGTACAACAAGGACGCAGCAATGCCGAACCAGAGTTACGTTGACTCCGTAGATGAGTACTTGGACGATTTCTACCTGGTTCCCTTGGAGAAGAAAGAGCTATACCCAGAGGCGGATCATGTTATCACTGTTGACGTCGCCATGGATAATTTACGTAACGGTATTAACTACGCTTTCTTCAACAACATTACCTACACTACTCCTAAAGTCCCAACCTTACTGACAGTGTTAAGCTCCGGTGACGATGCCATGAATCCATTTATCTACGGTTCAAACACTAACACTTTTGTCCTAAAGAAGGACGAAATTGTGGATCTTGTTGTGAATAACTTAGATACAGGTAAACATCCTTTCCATTTACATGGTCATATTTTCCAGATGATTTATAGAGATAGATCATACGATGACGCCAAGGGTGAAACTCCTCATCCGTTCGACGACTCTAATCATACCGCATACCCACAGGTTCCAGTAATGAGGGATACTGTGTACTTGAACCCACAATCTAGTGTAGTTTTGAGATTTAAGGCTGACAACCCGGGTGTGTGGTTCTTCCACTGCCATATCGAGTGGCACTTGTTACAAGGTCTCGCCATAGTCCTGGTTGAAGATCCACTTGGTATCCAAACCACACAATCGCAATACATGACCCCTAACGGTCTTTCAGTTTGCGGTAACGCTAATGTGATGACCAAAGGTAACGCGGCCGGTAACACTGATGACCTGTTTAACATGAAAGGTGAAAACATTCAGCCAAAGAGAATTCCGCTCGGTTTCACTGGGAAAGGTATTGTTGCAATGACTTTCTCCTGTTTGGCCGGTACACTCGGTATCTTGATGATTTCTATATATGGGTTCTCTGAAATCCCTGACCCTGAATTGAAAGTCATGAATGATTTGAGATTGTCTCCAGAATTAGTCCTAGAGAAGGATGATTCAATATCAATCGACGCCACAGAGGACTCCGAAGCAGGTGTTCCACAAAAAAAGAGGTTTGGCTTCTTCTAGGGGCCCTAAACTCCAATTTTCTCTTTTTCCACCACCGCATTAATTGTTTGTATAATATTGCGGTTCTGATAAACTTAATTTAAAGGTACAAAATTTTAAAATAAAAATAAAATAGATACGTCGATTTAATGTTAGTCGTTATCTGCCCCATAACAACTCAGGTTTTTATTTTGAGCGACAAAGTAAATGTGGGTAGCTTCTGTCACCTTAACCATATATAATTATCTTTTGTACTTTTACGTAATAATAAAAATAATAATACTAAGGATTGATCCATTAAAAAACAGAAAAATGATCTGAAATTTTAAAAAAAAAAAAAATTCTTGCGATGAGATGATGTAAAGGCCAAGATCTGATTTATACAGACAAAAAAGTATCCGTAACTGATCATGAACACATTAACCGAGAGAGTACATCAAAATTTAGTACATTTCCATCAATGGACTAATGTTGAATTAGTACCGAACACTCTATTCTGGAAGGAAGGTCGTGTGATACAGGTACTTACCGGCCGTCCTTCTAATAAACTTTCAAATGACGATCAAGAGGAGGTGGTAAATGGACAGAGAATACCGCATATGGAGCACATCTTGCCGGTTGAGATGTCCCTGTACAAGAGAGGTTATCTTACAATTGAATGTTTGGATCAAGTTTTTGAAAAATTATGTCCTGAAAATTTAAAAAGAATATTATTGGCAATTGTGAATGATGATGGAACTGTTCTGTATTATTTCGCCCATAAGGGTATCTATAAACCAAAGAGGAACTAGGAAATGCCAGATTGGCAATATTTTATAGAAATTTATATGACAGAATTTATATGACAGAATTTATTTAGAGATACCTATTATAGAAGAACCTAACTTTATAGATGTAATTTGTGAAGAATTGAGGATACGAAATTACCTTGCTCTTTGAATGTCAGAGGACGTTCGTGTATCTTATATTCAACCTGACTTTGGTATTTTTTACAAGTATTTACTAGATTGTCAATGTATTCCTTACCCCTGATATCTTGTATATAATCAGAAATGTCCTTTCCATTAGGCAGTATAATCAATTGAACATACATGTAGGCGTAGAACAGATAAAAGGCCGGCGATTTATCAGAGATATCCTCAGAGACATTATCCCATTGATCTAAAAATTTCGATAAAGCCCTCATATACTTTCTATTCGCCAGCATGCTTTTCAACTCCTCAACTTTTTGTTTTTTTCTCATTCCTTGAATCTTGAATGTCTTTGACTGTGCCAATTCATAATCCTCTGATTCCTCTCCTATGGGTTCTATCGACTCATCTACCTCATCATCATCAAGGGTAGCAAGATCTTCTATGTATGCACATTCTGTTTTGGCCTTAGCTCTCATTTCATATGCACAATTGTAATTGAACGGAAAATATAATAGCTTTGAAAACTGCTTCCTAGTATATTCCACATAATTTTTCTTATCTAGAAATAGTTGGTATTCAGTCATCAGCCTTAGATTATTATCCAAGATGCTGAAAGATGCTCTTTCCATTAACTTTTGGTTAACTGTAAAGTTTTTGTTAGCACTTGGATAAATCCTTTTCAGAATGTCCTCCAGCCCATGTACATAGTCATCATCACTCACATAAAGCACCGGTAATTTATGTAGGGGGGACATATCCGTGTTGTTTGCAAACACAACAGTGACCTCAGGAACACATTTGTGCTGTTGCAGATACCATACTAGAGCTATACTTTCACCAGAAATCGGATGAGCCGTACCATCAATGCCCCATAAATACAATACGCTCATTACTATGTGTATTTTATAATAAAAGAAATCTCTTTAATACACAATTATAAATTTGCAACTATTTGCGAATTTTTATATATCTATATTTTTTTTTCAAGTTTAGATGATTTTTCAAAAAATTTTCTATTGAACTTGAAGCAAAGGTGAAATAGACAGATAAAAGAGCAAGGGACATCCAGGAACGAAGGCTTTATATTGTATTTATTACCAATCAACTCCTCTGAGATACCCTATCTTGTTCTGATCCAAACCTAAGAAAGGGATTGTCAATAATATTATCAGGAAGTTGGCGTATAACTAATTGTAAATAAAAAAGCAACTGAAATAATTGAGAGAGAATTTCTAATTGAGATTGATTTTTGATCCGAAACAGCAATCCACCCTATTAGCAAACTTACAATGTCTAGCACCACTCCAGAGATCACGCCAGAGCAACCAGTTACAAGAGAACCACAGGATATTGAAGGGGTCCTAAGGGATAAAATGGAGAAGAATCCGCTTGATATTTTACAGGCTCTTCAATTGGTTGAACATTACGAATCTAATTATGAGTTTGATAAATCTCGAGAGGTATATAACAGTTTGCATGAACGATTCCCGTTGTACTCGCCTCTATGGACAATGCACTTGAGAAGCGAATTACAGAGGGATGAATTTGAGACTGTTGAGCGTCTCTTGGCGCAATGTCTTGCTGGTGACACGGAGAACAACGACTTAGATTTATGGTCCACGTACCTTGATTACGTTCGTAGGAAAAACAATTTAATCACGGGTGGTCAAGAGGCCCGTGCTGTAGTGATCAAGGCCTTCAAACTTGTTATGGAAAAATGTGCTGTTTTTGATCCTAAATCTATGTTATTTTGGAATGATTATTTAGGATTTCTACAGCAATGGAAACCTATGAATAAGTGGGAGGAACAGCAACGATTGGATATGATCAGGGAATTATACAAGAAAATGTTATGTGTTCCGTTTGACAGATTAGAGAAAATGTGGAACCAATACACTATATGGGAACAAGAAGTAAATTCATTGACAGCGAGAAAGTTTATTGGAGACCTATCGGCGGATTATATGAAAGCTCGGTCCCTCTATCAAGAATTAAACAACATAACACGTAGCATAAAGAGGAATAGCCCACAAAATCTGAAATCGGCCAATAAGAGTAATACACCATCATATCCTACCACAAACGCTGATAGAAATCAATTAAAGGCATGGTTGAAATGGATTGCATGGGAGAATGAAAACAAGCTAGAACTGAGTGAAGGAAAACTAAAAAAGAGAGTAACTTATGTATACCAGCAGGCCATTCAGCAATTATTATTTGAACCGGAAATATGGTACCATTATGTTATGTATGAATTCGATAACGATGTTGCTAGGCAACAAATCTTGAAAATTGCATTAAGAGCCAATCCATTTTCCCCAACCCTAACTTTCAAGTTAGCCGAGTGTTTCGAAATTGAAAACAAGACTGAAGAAATTGCATCCTGTTTTGAACAGACAATCTCTCATATACTGTCACAGCACAAGCAAGATCTAGCAAGGAAAGGAACCGAAGATTCAGAAATCATCAACCAAAAAAAAACTTTAACTTATATTTATTGTGTATATATGAACACAATGAAGAGAATTTCTGGATTGTCAAAAGCTCGTGCTGTTTTTGGTAAATGTCGTAAGCTAAAGAGGACAATGACTCATGATATATACATAGAGAATGCATACCTGGAATTTCAAAACCAAAATGATCACAAAACTGCATCAAAAGTCTTAGAATTGGGCCTAAAATATTTCAACAATGACGGTCTCTATGTGAATAAATATATGGATTTTTTGATATTGTTGAATAGAGGTTCACAAATGAAAACACTTTTTGAGACATCAGTAGAAAAGGTTAACGATCAGCAACAACTGAAACAGATTTTTATGAAAATGATTGGATATGAATCTAAATTTGGAGACTTAAATAATGTATACCAACTTGAAAAAAGGTTTTTTGAAAAGTTTCCAGATGAAGATTTAATTGAAGTTTTCTCATCTAGGTATCAAATTCAAAATGAAAATAAAATTAAAAACCTAGAACTAACTTATAAAATACCTGATTATGTTTTAGGTAATAGGAGTGCAACAGAGTTATTATCCTTGAAACGGACACTTAACGAAGAATCTGAAGAAATTCCGGACTTAAAGAAACAAAAAATCGCACCGGCCTTACCTCAGGAAATTAGTAATCTACTTTCAATTTTACCCAAAAAACAATATTTCAAATCAGCTTTCTTGGATCCTAATAATCTAGTACATTACCTAAACGATCAAGTCGAAATACCGGCTCCCTCAAATTAAATCAATATTATTACAGTCATATTAATTTATTTAAAAATATCAACTATATTTTGGCAATGCATACCTGTATTTCTTTCTATATAATAATTATCTAATGCAACAAACTCAATAAACTTCAGGAACGGTAATCGCCGTTAATTGTAACATATTCATGGGACAAGTCACAAGTCCAAAATTGAGCAGTCTCTGACCCAGTTTTCAAGTCAACACGAACTTCAAGATCATTCAATGCTAGAATTTCAGCAGCTCTTTCTTCATCAACATTTAGTTGTGGGACACCATTTTCAACAAGCTTTAATTCCTTAGGTTCAGAGTTATCCGTAGCTATGAAGGATAATGAAATTGTATCAGGGTTCAAAGACTGCAAATTATCTAATTTCGCATACCCGATAGCACAAAGGATTCTACCCCAGTTAGCATCTTGTCCGTAGAGAGCAGTTTTAACTAGCATGGAGTTTGAAATAGATTCTGCGATAATCTTTGCATCTTCAAAGCTTAATGCGTTTTCCACATTTACTGTAACAAACTTAGTAGAGCCCTCACCATCCCTAACAACTAGTTGCGCTAATTGTTGGGCAAATTCTGTAACTTGACTTTGAACTTGCTCGAATTCCGCAGATTGTTCATTGATCTCAGGAATATCAACCGCACCATTAGCAATCATGGATATAGTATCATTCGTACTCATATCGCCATCAACAGAAATACAATTGAATGAACGACTAGTAGCATAACTTAAAATTTTCTGTAAGGCAGAAGATGTAATTGGCAAGTCTGTAACAAAGTAACCTAGAAGTGTTGCCATATTTGGACAAATCATACCAGCACCCTTAGCCATTCCGACTAAGGTGTATTCCTTGCCATTTTCTAGCTTGAATTTCCTAGAGACCAGTTTAGGGAATGTGTCCGTAGTGTTAATGGACTTAGCAATGTTTAACCATGCATCGAAATCACTTCCAAAAAGGTCCTTCTCAAAAATGTCATTAATACCTTTGGAAATCTTGTTCATTTGTAATCTTTGACCAATTACACCAGTCGACATCACCAAGGTACTGTTTTGCTTGCCGAGCTTATCATTTACAAGGTTTACCATATCTTCAGCATCTGAAATACCCACATCCCCAGTTACAGAATTAGCGCAGCCAGAATTAACAACAATCGCATTGATATCTCTGCCATCGGTGATATCAAGAACCTTTTTTGAGGTTAGAACAGGTGCCGCCTTGAATTTGTTAGTTGTAAATACAGCCGCAGCAGTGGATTTTCTAGCTTTGTTTGTGTTTATTAAAACGCCTAGATCTAATTTGTTACCTTTTTTAACGCCACTGGCAATAGATGCAACTTTAAACTCCTTTGGAAAAACACCACTAGTTGGTACATATAATGAATACTTATCAATTACCATCTTACTCCGTTGTAATAATGTTCTAGAGAACTTCATTTTATCGTTTTTATCAATATTATTGTGGATTAACTTACGCACTAAGAGTTAATACCAAAGCCTGGGGAATAATAGGTCCTAATAGTTTGCTTTTTCCAACTCAATTCAAATTCATAAGGTTGCTACTCATCAGCTCATCGCAGTTTTTTGAAGCTCGTTTTTTATTTTGTTTTTATTTTTTTTTCATTCGATCAAGGAAAATACCTTAATTTCTATGAGTCACATGTAAGATAATACCCTCTAATAAGAGGATATTAGCGTTTAGAGTCGACCAAATATATTTCAACCTGAAGATATACATAAATGCTGAAAAGGTATTATTATTAAATATTTTTATTCTACTATGAATTTTTTGTACTTAATTATGTAAAATTATAACTAATGACTTCATGAAAAAAAAAAAGAATTTAAAAAAATGCAAAATAAATAGATATATATATATATAATATATAATAGAGTTACAATCTACTAATGAAATGCAGAATTAGTTGATATCATAAAAGGTAGCTGGGAATAAACAAAAAACAAAACATGGCGATAGAATGACATCATTTTTTGCCAACATGTTCCCTACCTAAAGATGTCGCTTTTGAAGAGACTATTTCTTGCAACCATGTAAGCTCAATCCTACTAACATTTCTAGCATAACCCTTAGTAGTAAAGACATACTCTGTGTACATAATGGCTGGGCACTGCTTGTTAGAAAAAAGCATTGAAGAAGGATGAACACTAATAGTTTCACCAGTAATTGCTGTACGGTAAGATCTGTCCGGCATACCAATTGCTGTGTTTTTACTGAATCCTTGGAGGAAACATTTCAATATTGTGGCAATGGTTTCCCCACTTATTCCGATTCTCCCATTTTCTGTGTCATCTTTTGAGTTTAGATTCGCGCTATTAAATATTCTTTTGCAGTAGTCTCTTAATTGTGATCTGACTTTCACAACATTTAAAAAACCTCTGTAGGAAATACATAGTTCCTTACACCATTCCTTTCTTTCTTGTGTACTATTTGAAGTATTCTCCATTTCGTAAAAAAATGTGTCAAATAATTCCTTCATCATAATCAAATCACCGTAAAATTTCCCTGAGTTACAAAGCGTTAGACGCTTCTCGTTTACCTCATCTCTTTGCTCAGGTTGTGGGTTAAGCAATAAGTTCTCCACACTCAGACAGGAAACAATGTCAATGATTTGACTCAAACAGTCAGTCTCATTAGCTTTAATCAAAACACAACTCAAATGTGGGAGTAGAGGCAAAAGAGCCATTTGTTCTCCTATATTCGTAATTTTGCCAAAATCGTCCAAAGCGTTTAATTGATATAGTTCTTGTAAACCTAGAACAATAGATTCTTTACCGGGTGTTTCAAACCAGGTCCAATTAATAAGATCATTAATACCATACTTTTTTAACATTAGTAATGATGAAGTTACATCACTACGAACAATCTCCGGTTCAGTCTGTTTAGGCAATTTTTTGAAATCTTCTTCACAAAATAACCTATACGATTTACCTTCGGATTCTCTACCAGCACGACCTGTCCTTTGTAAAGCACTGGCTTGTGATATAGGTACAGTTAGCAAAGACGCTAGACCTAATTGATGTCTCCATACTTTGACCTTTCTTAACCCTGAATCAACTACATATCTTACACCTGAAATAGTAACGGATGTTTCAGCAATGTTAGTACTGAATATCACTTTTCTCTTAAAACCTTTAATAGGAGCAAACACGCTGGCTTGTTGTGCAGGTGAAAGTGCAGCATATAACGGATATGCTATCATAGTGGGTACTGAATTCTCTTTAGCTAATATTGGTGCAATTTTATTCATTACCACTACAGCCTTGTCAATCTCTTCCTGACCCGGAAGAAAACATAAAATATCTCCGAGCTGCTCCCCTTGGTTGATCTGAACGCAACAATTAATTGCACTATCGATGATATCATCAGAGGGTGCCCTTAGATAGTATTGTGTTACATTATACTTTCTACCTTCAACAAATAATATTGGTGCATTATTGAAGAACTTACTAAATGTCTCTGCCTGGAGAGTAGCCGACATAACTATGATTTTCAGATCCGGTCTAGGTCCAGTGATTAAAGTCTTTAATAAGCCCATGATCAAATCAGTCAGAACTGTCCTTTCATGAGCCTCGTCAATGATAACAACGCTATACTCTCTCAAATGTTTATTCATCATCAATTCTCGTAATAACATACCATCTGTCAAATATTTAAGCCTTGTCTTAGGTGTAGAAGCATTATCGAATCTAACAGAGTACCCAACTTTATCTGAAACCCGGGAACCGAATTCTTGCGCTACACGTGTGGCCAAACTAATTGCTGCAACTCGACGAGGTTGCGTCACAGCTATCGAACCAGATTTCTTATTTTTGTATAAATCTTCTAATAGAAACTGTGGAATTTGTGTGGATTTACCAGAACCTGTTTCACCAATCAGCACCGTCACCGGATTTTCTAAAAGATAGGGCATAATTTCATTACGGTTTTGGTAAACTGGCAAAGATTGTCTGCCTTTCAGCAACTGTTCTGCCCTTTTCTTTAATTCAATCGAGCTGACGTCCTTATACCCCATATCCTCATCATTCTCATCGATACTTTTATCATACATCTTCACAACTTTCCCGGTACTATAACTCAATTTAAACGGGTTAGCCTTGGGACTCTTATGTCCCTTTCCATGCTTGCCATTCCAATCATATGCTGATCCATGCTTTTTTTTATAATTTTCCTTGAGGAGGGAGGCATCCCCATTTCTAAATTTCTTAATACTCATCCAGTCCCTTATTATATTTAACGTCTTCCTATCAGAAATACCTCTATTTATAACTGATTCTTCTGTTTAATTTGATTTTTTACATACACATTGTGTGTAATTTTTCGATGCTCATCGCAAAAATTTTATTTTATCTATTTTTTTTTATTTTTCATTTGTATGAAGCTCATCGGTGATTTGCACAGAAAAACAAGTAGAAACTGGTTTTTCTATATAAGTAATCATTCTTCTTTTAACTAATTATTTAGCACTTTCTATTGATCTCTTCAAGATTAGATTATGTATATTTTGTTAGTATATGGTTTATGTATGCTTGTCTCACCCCTCTTGTTTTCAGATATTTGGTATTTTAGCCGTCGGGCCCTGTTTTGTTCTCAATCAAGACATGTTGATATGGAGGGGATAGCGCCATCAATGTAATCAATTGCACAATTCGGAACATTCTGATAGTAATACTATCCGTAGAGGGAATGTTTGAGATATTATTAGTACCTGAGGTCTTATGTTATACTCATTTATCTTTTGATTACTATCATACGTTACGAGGTACTTTTTTTTTTTTCTGTCTCTGGACCGAAATTCTTATTTGATCTTCTTCTCACTTTTGACCAGATAACATTTGTTACATTGTCTTACAGTAACATAACTTCTGCAGTTGCTATATACAAAGGTTACCAGTATATATCGCTGTATTTTATCGACCTGTTGACCTGAACTGTTTTCTGAAGGCTTGTATATATAAACAAAAGGGCGAGGTCGGGGAAGAAGGTTTGAAATTAGAAAAGAGCAACGCAATAAACCTAAATGAAATCTAATGTCATCAAAAATCGGTATCCTGTACCGACTAATATTTACAAAAGAAAATCAACTCCTTTTGGGAATTTTCCTTACAAAGTACCTAGCCCACAGGAAATAGTTCATCCATTTTATAAGCCAAATGATGTGGCTTCTTTAACATTATGTATGAGGGAGACCAAACCAAGACTACTTGATGGCCAGTTTATTATGCCAACGGTATTAAAACACCCTAAAACACAAAAGTATAATCTGGTGGATGGTGCACTAAAGTTCTCTACTGTAAAAGGTGTCAATACGTGGTTAAAATCCTATCTCGACCACATGACCAAGAAAACAGAAAAGCCGGAGTTGATTCCAGTCAGCGAAAGATACAATATGCAGTCTCACCGGAAACTTTCTAAGGAAGCTAAAGGAGCTATCCTATTGGAATTTCAAGAAAAAACAGCCAATGGTAGAGTTATGATAGATAGATCCAAAATAATAGAGGTTATAGAGAAGTTGACAATTAATTTGGAACTAGGTCTATTCTCTGAAGACATCCTCATATTCGCCTTGAATAACATTTCGAAATCACCAAGGGAAGTAAGTGTGATCTTGAGTACAGCAACCGAATTGCTTGATACAAGAATAGATCAGATAAAGAGTGTTGGAAATATCATTTCAGCCTGTATTACAAAACTTGAAACCATGGATGTCGTTGAGACTGCTATATTTTTGCCTGAGATTAACAAGTTTTTGATGAAAGTTTGTAAAAAATTCCATATTTCGTCCGTATTCCAACGATTAAACCCCGTGGTCAATGAAAAATTATTTCAGTTCTTTGTGCAGCACAAGAATGTGGAGGACGCAACTTTTGCGATTAACGAATTGATTAATAAAAATGTAAAACCAGAGGACAAAGAAATCATCGAATACTTCAAACTTCTGGAACAAAAATTCCCAGATGTACCATCTAATAACAAACATAAAATTGCATATATTAACAATTTCAGTCCACTTATAACCAATACAAATGAACCAACAATTTTTGGCTTTTTGATTAGATCGTGTAGTCATAACGACATACTTGGGAATGTTATTCAGTTAATTGATAAAAACCAATCTGCAAAAAAAATTCTAATAGCTGTAAACTCGCAGATAACGCTCAAAATAAGACAGTTATCCAAACACGAGATAGAAGCCAGCTATCGTTTATGTGATTATCTACAAACTCTTAATAAACATTTTCCTGATCAACTGCCTCCAGAAATTTCGTGGGAGCTATTCCTTTCATTTTTCCAGGATGGTAATTTTATAATGGCATCAAAAATTATTGATGAGAATAAAATTGTACTAAATCCAGTACTAGTTAATGATCTATTATCCAAAAATAAAAAACTACGAATCAGGTCAATGGAAATGAACTCAATTGGGTTCACACACAATGCCCTGTCTGAGTTTATTGATAAATATTTCCTTCCGCATGCCAACGTGTTAACGAATGACAATAAGGAATGGTTTAACCTATTGAAAAAATGATTTACACTTACATATATATCTGAAATCAATTTACATATATTTAGCATCAAAAATATAATATTCGATTAATTGGCATATATGTATCAAGATTTCTTACGATAATCGTTCGAAGCGCTTAACTTGAAACACATATTCGTTCATATAAAAAAGTCATGTTCATTTCCTTATTGAAAAAGCACAACTACTCAAATACATACTTGTAACTATTCATGTATAGTATTGAGATGATAAATTCAGGTTGTCCTTATTGCACTTGCTCAAAAATCAAGTAAAACCAGATAAATTTAGATTTAAAGAGGAATCATTACTCATGAATCTCAAACTAATGGAAGATAATCCAGCTTCTTACTTTTGGAGTAGCCTCAAACCGTTAAATAACGATTGGAATGGTACTATAAATACACAGGAGTACTTTCCCATATTAAAACCAACCTGCGTAAAGGATGCTATAAATGAGTTTATGAACATATGCACAAGAGATTCTTCAGAATCAATTAACCCAACAATAAGGGCATGGACAGCCGTAAAACTATCTATATGTGAATTTGAAGCGGCAGGTTTAAAAGACATACCAATTAATTGCTATTCAGAAGATCTAGAATCAATGATGGAATGCATGATGGAGATCGATCATTCTTCAAAATGGTGGACAACTTATAGTGGGAATTACCAGAGACTTTCCACATTATGCAGTGATTACAATACCTATTACCAAGAACGCAAATTAGTGGAGACCCTACTTAATGTAACCAATTTCAACTATGAGTATAGCAAAGAATTTAGTGAAAAGGTCATGACTAGCGCTAAAGAAAATATAAAGAATCTCCGAAAAGAATATATGAATGCCGGTAATTCCCTGGAACGGCAATTGAAAAGAAATATAGAAACACAAGAAACACAATGGCATCAACACATTTTAAATCAACAACAATTTTTTAATTCATCATTTCAAGACCTTAATCGACTACAAAGTATGACTGAGTTATTCCAAGAGAGAATAAACAACCTTTCTGAAACTGTCTCGAACCATTTCGCTAATGTTAATGAAGAGATCAGCAATAATGATGTTGTCAACGCATATGAGAAACAACTTAGACAGATGTACAAGATCTCAGTGGAGGAACAACTGAAATATAAATACCAGGTCGAGGAAGAGGTAAATAAACTGTTTGATAATACTAGTAGTATAATGGCAAACGTACCAAGTATAATAGATAGTCGTATGATAGAATATTCGAATAATGCGAATCAGGAATTAAGAAATACTTTAGTTTCATTACAGACTAATATCAACTACTCGATACAAGGTTTATTACAGTCACATCTCGACCATGTCGAAGGTAATTTAAAAGAAATAAAAAGTGATTTGGAGAGTATTAAGCAAGAGATGGGCGGCCTTACGACTAACATCGCACATATTTCAGAGACCCTTGCAAGAATAGAAGACAAAATCGAAACGATGGCCAGATATTTCGTTATCTTTTGGGACGTGTTGATTTGGTGCATAAAATTACCGTGTGATCTGCTCTTCTACCTCCTTCTTAAATGCAAATTATGGTCAATTTCAATTCTGCTTTTTTTTTATTCTGGCAGAAAAAAACTAGTGAATAATCCTCTACTGAAAGTGTTAGTCAACATTATAACGTTATTCATTGCTGTTAAGATCGGCGCTAATATCGGAGATTTATTTGTTGATAGGTTACAGTGAGTCCCCAACCACAAAAGTCCTATTCTTATGGCGATGTACCAGGTAATTGTAATAATACTATTTATAATTTTCAATCAAATATCAGAGTATAAATCATCGACATATGAGTTTATTACCATTTTTGTTAACCCATTCAGACAGGGATAACTGTAAAAATACTGTAAAAGGTTTCTCATCACTATAAGATTGAAAATCTACAAGAAAAAACAAAAAACTACATTAAGTATTAACGAAAGGAATCTCCTTATCAACTGGAATCTATAAAACAGAATAGTCTATTGCTAGTAACCTTACTGGAATATGAACTATTCATGTTCAATAGCGTATCCTACATTGATCCAAAACTCAATTACCCAGGATTTATCATCTCCATTATCTTGCTCTTTCTTAAAGTCTGAAAGAAATATAAGCATGATCTGCTTAATACACATCAGGTACTAACGACTTTCTCACTTTGTATTTATACCAAAGAAAAAAAAAATTTCTTCACTGCTTTCTCGAAAAAAATGTAAATTACCTAATCCGGAAGGTAAACTCTATTTTAGGAAAACGCTATCAAATTAGGAAATTTTTATAAAATGCGATTAGGTATTCTGTAATATAAGAAGTTATATTGTGAAATATCAATAAACGTTATCGAGAAAGCTATTGGTTTTTTATGGACCTAACTCAACGGGTTAAATGTTTCCTTGTGCTGGGAATCTCATTAGGAGAGCTCCGTTGAGAAGATGTATTCGTTTATACCGAAGAAGAAGAGGTGATGGTTCATCGCATATACCGTCAATAACGAAAAGGTTTGGGGGGAATGGCCAGGATAATACGCCTGTGGCATCAACTGAAATTAAGAAACCTAACAAAATGGTGGAAATTGATAGTGCTAAAATGACGGAAGATATGTTGATACAATATTTCGAATTCGTTAATTCTGGATTCAAGAAGTCTAAGAAGGCATTAACTAATCTGAAAAAAGAACTGAAATCTATAGACGGCGATGACGGCAAAAAGTCTAAAATATCTGCTATCTTCAAATTTCTGGTAGAAGAATCCAGTTCTGAGGTGAATCGATTGCAAAACTTGGGCCCGGAGAAGATTCAAGAGATCATCGAGAATAGCCAGCTCAGTAAACTGAGTAATCTGAATCCTAATGATGAGCAACAGCTGGAAACTGTGATATTAAATGATCTTTACCTCTCTGATAGTAATGAATCGAGCACCTCACCATTAGAAAATACAGAGATGTTAATTGGTGTATTGTCTAATATGCATAAACACACTTGGGAAGAGAACTCAGATGTAGTTACTTTAGAACAAATTGCAGAGGTCTTTGAATTAGCTAAACATATCCCTGATGCTTTAATGAGGAGAAGGGCTATATATTTTTCAGCGGAAATCCTTTATGACAGTAAAAAGGTTAGAATGGATCCTGTTAATGAGTCGTTTTATATCGACACCTTGGTTTTTTTTGGAGAATATAAAGAAGCCTTGAAACTGTTTAATTCCAATAAAAATAAAGTTAATCAGAGATGGTGGAATGAGCTTGGGATGATGATTACCCTTCGCGCAAACCATATTGGTGCGTTTAGCAATTTACTTCGTGAAACAGACTCTAAATTTGGTGTTGGGATCTCTACTAACCCCAAACTTATTGTTTTCGCTATTAAAAGATATTTGTCTATTAGAAATTTTAATAAAGCTAACAATTTGACAGACAGATTAATAGCAATGGTTGAAAAGTACGGTATTTTGGATAAAATTGAAAACCCAAACTTTATCAATTTGCAATCACAAGAAGAGGCAGATAATTATCTAAATGGGTTGGAAATTCCAACTGCAAATGACATTTTAATGGCAATAAACCATCACCTATACTGGAAAAATATCGAAAAAGCGTATGATCTCATAGCATACTACTTGAAAACAGCTCAAAAAGTTGACCCAGATTATGAATTATGCGTTTCTAAGCTTAAACTCATACTTTTGAAGGATCTTAACAAATTAGAGAAGGCATTAGAGGCAAGGCTAGAACCTGATATGTGCAAAGAAATAATGATCCGTTTAAATAAGGTTATTACGGCAGAGAAAACAAAACTAGGACTTGATAATCGTATAACCAGTCAGTTTTTATACGAAGAGTTGACTAAACTAGGAGATAAGAAACAATCTGGTCTTGAAAAGTTGTTTCAATATGCCAATAAAAAATTACCAGATCGGAGCCATGAATCAATTAAAAGCATACCAAATATGAGCAATAAAGTCTATTCTAACGCATTGAAGTTACTTTTAGCCAATGATGAAGAAGAGAAAGCACTATCTATGCTAAAAATATTGGAAAAATTGACGGATGCTGGGAGTTTATATGGAGAAACTTTGAATTCCCATCATTATGCGGCATTTCTTCAGTACTATAATAATAAACTAATAATGAGTAGGAAGAAATCCAAATATGATGATAAGATAGCGAATATTATAAATAAGATGAAAAATTATAATATTGAACCGTCTGCTGTATTTTGGTCTAATTTAATTGCTTATTACAGACGTTCCAACAAATTAGATTACGCATTCAATATCATTAACAAATTGTTAGGTCGAGAAATATATAAATCGGAAGACCACAAAGATGATATTCCAGCTTCATTCTATAATAGAAGGATATTGAATAAGAAACTTTACAATGATATCTGGATCACTTATGCGAGATATTACGAATTACTTTCACCGGTAAGGGACTGCGGTAAAGCTAAATCTAATGATAGAACTTTTAGTTACTTGACGAAACATATTCTTGCAGACACATCTCACCCACTACTAAGTTCGAGAGAACTTTTTTTTCAAATGACTGAAAAGGATAATATCATTCCAAGTCCTCATATTTACATACGAACTATTAAGGTATTTTTGAAACAAAACGACCTAGAAGGTTTATTAGCTGTTGTTGTCTCAATGTCTAATAGGCATTGTTATGAAATTAGTTCCTCGATTCGAAAATATATTCTTAGAGGTTTAGACCAACAATTTCAAGAGATTATGAAACAAAAATACCCTGATTCACACGCAATAAAATCGAATCTAATTATTGCCAATGAACTGAGATCCTTAAAAAGAAATGGTGTCATGATTGATTATAAGAAAATCAACAATCCTTCCATTGAGGGAATAATCAATGAAATAAAATACTTGATCAACCAAAAATTCGGCGATCGAAATGCATTGAGACAGATACAAAATGCGTTTGATGAAATGGGTGTTAGCTTCCTAAAGAATTAACTAAATGTGAATTGTTTTTTTTTTGTATATAAGTAATGTTCACTATGTTGGATTCTCGATATTTAAGCCTTATTAATATGCTATCCCTTGTATATAATAAAGATTGGCCGTATGTATGCGTTATAAAAAGGCCTAAGATAACAAATATTTATTTTTATTTTCCTATTCTTATTTTTTACTTAATTTTAACCATTTTGGTAATCCTTTTTGCGTTTGCACATCAAATTTTAGTTTTCTTGGTTCCTTCGATTCCTTTTCTTCTTTATTTATATTGCCATTTGTTTTCCTTTCCATAGAAGCAGTTATATTTTTAGCTTTTGCCAGCATAGCTTCTTCTATGAATGGTCCTTGTGTAATATTATGCTCGGACTCAAAAATTAATATGGTTTTAGAACCGAAACCCAGATCATCAACTAGTTTCAAATTTGACCGATGTAATTTTTTATACGGATGTGTTTGATAAAGCCCAAACTTCTCATTACTTTCTTTAATCATCTTTGCGACAATTTTGTAAACTGTATCTATGGTATCGTTGGTCTTGAAAATAGCCTCGACCTGTGTCAAATCAGGGAATCTTATCCTAATAAAACACTCATCGATTTTCTTTATATTCGGCCTTAATTTGGATCCTTGCTGTTCCCTCATTCTCTTGGTTATTAAAGGCCCACCCAATGATCCTGCTTGCTTCGCTACCATATTTTGATACAGTCTTGCATGCTCAACAGTTAATTCGTAATCAGTATCATCCTCATTATTATCAATAACGTCATGAATCCTTTGCGATATAGATGTAGCAGGTGGTAAATAGATAATAGGCTTATAAAATTCATGTTGTTCCTCTTCCATCGCATCAGGAACCACTTTATCATTATTTGATTTAACTGAGGTGTCTTCAACTTGAATATCCTCTTCAGCTTTCCTCAACACCGAGGATTGTATTTTATTTCCTTGATCTTCAGTACCTACTATCACTTTAATATTGGATGGCGATTCGATTCCTAGCGATTTAAGGGTGGTGGAGTGAAAGTCAGAAAACTTAATTGTTTTGCTGAAAAATTGTATTGATACCTCTTCCATTGAGGTTTGCCACTGCTGTTCATTAGCTAATTCATTCATTACAGAACTAAACGGCTCATTATCTGCAATTTCTTTGATTAATGTACCCTTTCCTTGAACTTGGAACCTTATTTTGACCTTTTTCCCTTTCGTACCACTAAAGCATTCAGTATTTCCCCCATTAGGTCCTTCGACCAAGTGAAACTTACTATTAGCGGTGTAATTCAAAAGTCTCCATGGCAAGTCCAGTTCGACCGATTTCCCGTCTTTCTTAAGTTCATAGTTACCTTCTAACTTGAAATGTTTCACAGATGCAATCAAAACCTCGTTCAAAGAAGTACCGGGACTGATAGGAACCTTTAGATTACTGAAGTTATGCTGGACAAATATACTTATCATCTAATTTTGCAATATTATTAATCAATCTGTTGACGATTAATACACGATCTATATATTTATATTGTCAGTTTTGGAAAAATGTTTTAATCTTAACTATATACAATTGCTTAATTGTTGAGAAAGCATGGAAAAATCGCTATTTTTATACAATTTGTTTGGATGTAGGGGAATTGGTCCTTTAAAACAACACATTTTTTTGGTGTATTGCATAAAATAAATAGCCATTTTTAGTGACTACAACTTATTTTTGGGCATTTACACCTAATATCAGGGAAGATGTTACCGGATCCATCCTTAAGGCTTCGCGGTGCTATTAAAGAAGGAAATTTACTGATCGTTAAAAGACTTCTAAGGCGGTTTCCAGATTTATTAACTAATATAGACTCCTCTAACGGTTGGAGTTCATTACATTATGCATCTTACCATGGCAGATACCTGGTATGTGTATTGTTAATTCAGCTGGGACATGATAGACACGAAATTTTGAAGACATTTAAGGGAAATACATGTGTACATTTAGCGCTAATGAATGGACATGAACAAACAACTCATTTACTTCTACAACACTTTCCACAATTTATCAACAAGGCCGGTGAATATGGTATGACTCCTGTACATATTGCATGTGTTCATGATTTTTACCAGTGCCTCAGTTTACTAATTGGGGTGGGTGCTAATTTGGTAGTTAAAGATGAAGATGGAAACACACCCATGCATTTATGTCTAGAATACGGCAGTATAAATTGCATAAAAATGTTACTTGGTGAAATCAATACGTCAGAGGAGTCGCTGAGAAATAATGACGATTGGAGGCCAAGTGATGTTGCAAAGACTACGGAATTAGTTAAATATTATAGTAAGCTACGGAAGGAATCCCAATTGACTGATAACTTGAAGAAACCCAGTTTTCAGTCGTTTAAGACTCCAATTCTCACATCTAAAGCAGTATTTGATGACGGGCCCTCACCAGTACTTAGTATCAATTCACCTCAATTGAACACCAATATGTGCAACACGACACCAAACAATAACAGCCCATTACCAAGGCTACATGGAATATTTACGAATAGACGACCCTCAGTACCGACTCTATCAGAATCGCATTTTGATAATGATAGAGGTAATAGTAATAGTTCAAAACCTTTTGGAACTGGAAGAAAAGCATCACAATCTGTTTCTACTCCATCATCAAATATTGCAAGGACTAATTCAGTGTCATACATTGCATTGAACAAGGATAAGCCTAGAATGGCAAAGTTTGAAACTTCTAAAGATTTAGACTTTACTAGAAACGCCGCCTTTGGGGGAAGTGACAATAGCGCGCTAATAAACAGATATTTACTACCGACCAAGAAAAATGGTGTAGAGGAAATTTCAACATCAATTAAATCAAATGAGTCTAAAAAAGATTCATCCCTTTCTACATCAGCAAGTTTTACTCCACAAAGAAGAGTTTCTTTACTTAATATTCCAATTTCAAAAGTAAGAAATGACGGGAACACTGATAATATTGGAAATTCAGGTGAAGGTCTCTAAATATTCTCGTATATTAATGATAAGAAGTTAAATTATAAAAAGAAGAACAAATTTGTTCGATTATTATCTTGATTGATCCTATAAAATCTGAAGTATTGCCAAAATGAATAGGTAAATTAGAAGTGGGGTTAAAAGAACAAACTAGATCAACCCGCTCTTTTTTAAGTTTTGCTGTATGACAAGGTCAGTGACCGCTGATAGGACAAATTTCATTGTATCCGTATCCGTTGCACACGTCTGCTTAACATAAATCGGTTTATTTGTTCTATTAAGACTTAAAAATAGTTTTTCAAAATATTTTATCCCTGCTTTTGCATCACCTACTTTACCTTGATAATCTGGGAAATATTTTCGAATGGGCTCTCTTTTTACTTTTTCTTCAAAGAGGTCAGTTTTGTTTAGAAACAATATAAATGGAGTATCTTTAAACCACCTGGAGTTAATTAGAGTTTCAAAGAGCATTATTGACTCATGCATTCTGTTGACTCTACTATCCTCAAACAAGACTTGATCATATTCACTCAATGCAAGTACAAAGAGGACTGCTGTAATACCTTCAAAACAATGTATCCATTTTTTTCTTTCTGAACGTTGACCGCCTGCGTCATATACTTTAAACTTAGCAGAATCGATATTAAATTCTGTTTCCGTTATACCAGTGGTTTTAATTCTACCCTTGAGGATATCTTCATCGGTACAGACATAATTAGGTTGTGAAAACCTTTCTACATTATCGAAAAAGTAAGATGCAGAACTTTCCAATTGAAATTCGTTAGAGCAATGAAAACACTGTTGGATCCCCTTATCCTTCGTCCAGAGATTTTTAATAGCATTCGCGATCATACGATTACTTGCTGTTGGGGAGTTATTCTGTTGAGTAACAACAAACATTTTACCATTTCCGTTCTCATGAAGTCCCTCCGAAATCTCTTCAAAGTCTAAGGCATATTTATCATCGTTGTTTTCCTCTTTGCTAGGGTCAGTATCATCAAATGCTTTTACTTTGCCTGTGCTTTGTTTTTTTCTTTTGTAAGCATACCTCTCAGAATACTTGATAACATAGTCGTTAAGAAACTCTGAACCACCTGCAACACCAGTGTCAACGAAGTTTATCGCATTCGAGGATAATAATAACCTTTTGTCCTCGTATAATTCTCTGTAATTTACGGGGTCATCACAGTCTAGCTTGATGCCAAGCTTTCTAGCCTGGATTATGAGGATTTTCATCGACTGTATTACATCAGCCCATATAACCTGGGCGTACTGAAGACGCTCCTGGTGTGTGAACCCACCTTGATGTAACAACCTTAGCTGTTTTAGTACTGTTGACTTACCGGATTCCCCAGCACCTAATAATAAGAGTTTAATATCATTTTTATCGCTCTGTTTCTCTTGTTTAATAAGCAACTGGTCAATAGCATCATTTGCTTGTTTGCTCTGCAGGAACGGATCATTTTCATCGTATTCAGTAGGTGAACTAATAACACAACCCATTATATTTGGTAGTTTATTTCTAATATAAGTGGAAAGTAAATTCTTGAAAGGCTAGGCAACCACTTTTACAAGAAAAAAGTTTTTTTTAATATTAAAGCACCATCATTACTATTAATATTCCAATATTTTATATTGGATATATAAATGTTTTTGTCACATAAGAAACACAGTTTTAAGAATCCAGATAGGATAGCTAAGATCCTTATTTTGAGGCCATACTTTTAACTTTGAGGTTTAGTGAGCATTAATAACGACTTGGGGTTGCCCGTGTTTTAGCTATTAGCCGTATTATTAATGCAAATACCATTTAATATTATTTTTATTTATTTTTCTTTAATTACTATATACAGGTATAGAGTACTACACTTTCAGACTTTCCTCGTGTATAAATTAAGTGACTCTCTAAGTAATACGTTCTTCCTTTCTGCATTTTTTTGGACGATAAATGCAAGAAAATATAAAAAGTAACATGCTTCAATTCAATGACTGAATACAATAACCCCCAGTGGTGTAATATTGAACTAGTTGCTTAAAATTTACCGGCAGCATTGAACGTCTGACCTAGTTTTTGCATGTTTTCTCCAACTTTAACATTAGTCTCAAAGTACTTCGCCACACATCTATCCAAACAGTTAGCCTCGTTCTTGTTTAAATCACCTTCTGAATAGCTGTTGTTGATACATTTCGTGTAACAGTTGCTGACCAGTCTATTGAACATATCCGTAACCAAGTCCAGTTCAGTTTCAGCAGCTTGGATTTTCTGTTGAGAGGTTAATTGTGGAGAGCCACCTAGACCAAGAAAAGACATTGTTGATAATTTATATTCAGTATATTAGTTTCTTGTTGTAAAGCCCGCTGTCTTTTTATGAATCGATATCATTTACTAGTAAATATATCAAATGTTGAATGAAATTAAAAATAAAAAAAATTTTATAAATTTGAAAATTTAGGAAAATTGGAAATTTAGTTAGTGATAAAACATGTGACTATATAGTTAATTATATATTACATAGCATTGTTTTAACTAGTTTGTCTGTATGTGATGGTCAAGTGTCTGATGGTTAGTATTATATATTACAGGCGTGCTTTATAGTCTAAAACTTTTTTTTTATTTTTTTTTCTCTATCTTTTATAGTCCATTATAAAAGTGTCATTTGTTCTTGAACAATACGGGTTTATATTTATATCGTATTTCTTCTTTCTGGGAGGATCACTCAATGGCGGGAAAACTACCGAAGACTTCAATTCAGTATTCATGTGGGAGTACGGTGCAATACTGCTTCTGATAGCATTGCTTATTCGATCTTTCGTTGCACCGTATTTGTATTTGGAGTCTCTGGAAGGAGAAATTTTGTACTTCGAATAATCGCATGCAGGTCTCGAGAACGTCACCTTAGGTGAGCCTCCGTGCCGCAGGTTTAACTTGGGATTGATCTTGTGAACGGACCTGGTTGGTACTTTGTAAAGCAGGTTGCGAGCCCTAGAGGCCGACCTTCTCAGCGCCGATGGCGGGGATTCTGATTCATTGATCTTCCTCTTTATCCGGGTGGGTGTCAGGTGCAAATCCAGCTGAGTGTCCAACAGCAGCTGCACCCGTTGTTTATATTTCTCGACTTCCTGTCGGTACTCCTGTTTATACCTGTTGAACTCCTCGTGATACCTCGTGAAGCCGTCCTTGCATCGCAGTATAGGTTTCAGCCGCTGGTGTTTCCCCTTTTTTGGCAAATAATGGTGTACAATGGCCATTGAAGAACAAAGGTTGGCGTATATAATTGAATTTATTCAATCCAAAAGAATAACATAAAAAAATAATCAATGGACGTCCCGTTTCTATTAATATGTTCCAAGTCTCACAAGTACACATCAAAACTATATATGACACAAAAAATTATGAATAGTGACCAGAGAGATGGGGGCGAAACCACTGATCCATAGATAACACAAAGAACAATATTCGTTTTGGACCAGCAGTGGGCATCCTTATTCCCCTAGATATTTTGTCAATAAAGTTAGAACACCAGGGCAGCCGGATATAACAAAAGATAATGAACAAAAAAAGGAAATGAAATCAATATATGAAACAGTGAAAGATACATAGTACATAAATACATAAATATATATATACTTATGTATTCATGTATATTTTATTGGTAATGTATGTATTATATATTTAATCACGTGAAACCAACAAGAATCTTAAAGATTTTTCACTTTTCGAGCGTGAAAAGTTGTTTGTGAAAACGGCTGGCATTGAATCAAAGGGCAACTATATTATAATAATATGCTATACCTTGTCACTGTTTGGATGAATAGATAACTGTTTTATATAGGATATAGGATAGGATTGAAGAGAAACTAAAAAAATGAATTTAAGGTTAGAGTTGAAGAGGTTTTTGGCGGTATGTTTTATGTTCTCTACTGCGTACATGACGTGGAAGGCCGCGTCTATTATCACAAATTCCCATTCCCCAGTGGTGGTTGTTCTTTCAGGGTCGATGGAGCCAGCATTCCAGAGAGGGGATGTGCTGTTCTTGTGGAACCGGAACAGGAGGAACACGGTCGGTGATGTTGTCGTTTACGATGTTCCAGGCAAGGATATCCCAATTGTGCACCGTGTGCTAAGAGAACACTCCTTGTCTTCGAACCCAGAAAAGCAATTCCTCTTGACAAAAGGTGATAACAACGCTGGTGACGATATCCCTCTGTATACCGGCAAGAACCTGTACCTGAATAAGCAGAGAGACATTGCCGGTACTGTGGTAGGGTATATCCCACTAGTAGGGTACGCCACGATCTGGCTGAACGAGTCGCAGAAAGCCAAGTACGCTATCATGGCAGCCATGGGCCTATTCACACTGCTTGGTGGTGACGAGTAAAAGTTTCGGTTATTTTTTAAATTTAATAAATAGAAGTTGAGAAAAAATGAAAAGATCGAGGTATCAGACACATGTCCTCATGATCATCTTGTGTTTACTATATATACTGTTGCAATTAGCGTTATGTACCTCACATTTTGTATCATTATTGCTATATGTCATGTCCACATGATTGATAAAACATCACAGTTTCGATGGGGGAAAGACGGACTTTTTTCTATGATAAATGTAACACGAAGAAAGAAAAAAAAAGTGGTAGAAATTACAAAAGATTTGAATTCATTGTCGAATTGGCAACTAATCAGCATCAAACCAAGCCACTATACTCTTAAATTTTGTTAAATATAACTCAAAAGGAAGTGATGCAGGACCCGAACGCTGGAACTGGGCTTTCTGGGAAGGGTGTCGGTCATTTGGAAGATGTGACTACTGAAAAGAGGACAGAGCAAGAGCCTGTAGGTCAAGACAGTGAATTGTTATTGAAGGATAACTATGATAACATACTAGCACAATTATCTAAGGATAGTAAAGACAATGATACCGGAAATACCGATATGATAAATGACGTGCAATATCAAAATCACAACCTTGAGTCATTTTTCGGTGATTATAATACATTGCTTACCGATTCATACGGAAAGGCTGAAGGCACTGGTCCTAATGAGAGATGTAGCGAGTGTGCCAAGAATAATTCAGAATGTAATGTGGCTGAAGGAGGCGTGGTATGCTATAACTGCAGAGAAAAGAATCTGGTGTGTTCTCTTGGAGCATCTAACCTTACCGAGAAGAGTTTAGATGCTGATATTTCAGGCAGAAAAAGGTCTTCTGATATGGGAAAACAGTCAATCGAAACGAACAAAAAGGTCAGAAAGAGTGATGAGGAGAAAAGCGAGATAGGGACGACTCCACGCTCGTCAACAGTAAGTCAAGTGAGAGCCACAAATAAGCCTGCTGCTAACTCATCTGCGTACACTAACGTACAACAACAATCGCCAAACTCTTTCCAACCACGAATGTCGCCCCAACCTCCAATCCAATATCCCAGGTCATCATTTTACCTTGGATCTACATCTGTATATGACACAAGACTCATCAATTGTATTCAGCTGGATAGTATAGATCAAATTCAGTTATCTTCAACTATTGCACTCAGAAGAGTTGCGCCCAATGTTCAATTCATGTTAAAGGATGACTACAACCAGGAAGTTTATCTAAAGCAAGAGCAAGAAGTAGATATGGTTGAAAGCCTTATATACCCACATGGTAGGACTCTAGTGGAAATGTTTTTTAAACTGGTGCACCCATATTACCCGATTTTGCATGAAAGGGTATTTCTAGAGAAATATTCGAGATCTTATAGAGAGTTAACAGCTCCACTTCTAGCATCGATATATTCATTGGCTCTACAGTGGTGGGATTTTCATCCGGGATTCATTGGCTTCCCTAAACCTGACGTGATTGAGAAACTGAACTCAATTGCTTTTGAAACATTCTTGAATAGAGTTGAAAGGCCAAAATTAAGTATGGTTCAGACAGGTCTCCTATTATTACTATGTAGAAGCGAGAATACTAATAATTGGGTGATATCATCCTGTCTGGTAGCACTGGCAGAGGAATTAGGTTTAGGTATTGAGTGTCAAGACTGGCGACTTCCAAAATGGGAAAAAGATTTAAGAAAGAGGCTAGCATGGGCAGTGTGGTCTCAAGATAAATGGACAGCATTATTAGAATCTAGGCATTCTCATTTAATTTTAGGTAGAAATTGGATGGTTCAAATGCTAGATGAATCAGATTTACCAACTAACTCACCCATAATTAAGGAAAGATCTGACTCAGAAGCATCCCTGGATATGACAATAGGAGTGCCAATGTTCCAATTGACTCCAAACCTTCAAGATTTTAAGAATGGCGCATTGATTTTTCAAAACTATGTTTCATTGAGCATCATTTTAGGTGAAATTATGGATACATTTTACACATTAGGTTCAATGCACATAAATACATCTATTGAACAAGTGTTACGCTTAGCCAAACCTTTACAGTTAAAATTACGTGAATGGTACCACCAACTTCCGCCTCAGTTATCCATGGCTACTTTTGAGCCCAAAAAATTCAACTGCAATGCCACTTTAACTTTGTGTTATTTCATTGCAGAGATATCACTGCATCGTAAAATTATAACCAGTTTAAAGTCAGATACACCTGAAGAAATCAGGCAGGTGTGTAGAACAGCTGCTAGAACTAGATTAGTGGCAGCCATTGAATTTATTAGGGACCTGAAAACAGAACATACAAACGCTTTTTGGTTTCCATCTGCCACAGGTTCTATAATGTTAATAGGTTCTTTCGCAGCCCTACTATATACATCAGCAGAGTCTAAAGAGGAAACAAAATATCTAAGTGATATGGTTCGCCATTATATTTGGATTTTAAGAGTAGGATCAAAAACATTTGATAAATTTGGACACGCCTTGAGTAGAATGCATGCATTATTTGCAGAGATACCGGGTCTTCTTACCGATGAGGTGAAGGACGATCCTCAGAATCCACCAATAAGACAAAGATCAAAATTGGCGAAAGGGTCACCAATGGCATCTACAAAAAGTTACAATAGTTCCGCAAATTCTCCCTGGTCATATGTATCACCTGGAATGGTTAATCATCCTAACACTACAAGCTTGCAAAATTCCAAAAATTCCAAAAAATCATCAGCAAATGAGTACGCAAGTTCCCTCGGCAACCGGAGTCCTACAAACTCAGACAATTTTCCAAATTCTGAAATAGGTAGTAATCATAGCTTTAATATTTCTCCATGATATAAGACTTACTCAAATTCAACTAGCATTGTAAGCTTTATTTCTGTTCCATCTCGATATTGCTATTATAGTATAATTTGTATTATTAAATTTTTCGATCATTATTTTCAATCGATCACATCATATGCCATTATTTTCTAATTACTTTTATTCTAATTTGTTTCATTCCTTTAATATGATCATTCCTTGTATTCGCAACGATTTTAACGAAAAATATTACACTGGTTAATATATATATTTCAATTTGTGATATCTAACCTTAAGATAATATCCTTCATGATATATAGTTTGAACTCACATACTATGGCTCATGGTACAAAAATTTTACAATTAATGAGAATTCAGTTAAAGTTTATTAGTATATACATGAGTATTTGGATGAATCTCATAAAAATTTCTTGATAGGAGTATCTTTAGCCGCCTCAGCAACTTCACCGGGTGATTCCACAATTGTATGTGTCATGTAAGAGGGAGCAGTCTTTCTCATTAAATTCTCTTCTGCTCTCCGTTTCTCCAAAACGTCAGGGTCTGTAACCAAGTCAATTGATTTATTTTCACTTTTTTCAGGAACATCATCCATCGATTCTATAATATCTTGCCATATAGAATCCAGACTTTCATCTTCTTTGTGTTCTACTTGCTTGATATCAGAGTCATATTCCTTTTTTCTTCTAGCAATTAAGCCTGCGATGTTTTGATTCTCACTAACCGTAAACATGGCATCAATGATTTTCAACTCACCTACGATATCTATATTCTTTTCCCCCTGTCTAAAGCGTTCTAAAAGTTCCTCAAGCTTATCGATTTTCAAGTTGTACCTTCTTTCCATATTATTAAATTTTCTTCTTTCTTCCATAACATTGGTTAACAGAGACCCAAAAATAACTAGTAATCCTAGGGGCTTCAATGTCGATTTGTCAAATTTGGATTTTCTGCCATTTGATGCTGTACCAGCAGGTTTTAATGTAGAGCTTGCTTCCGTAGCCTTCACATAAAATCTCTGTGCATGCAACCTACACGCCCTAATTGTTATCCTTCCACTATTATGTTTCAACATTTGTAATCCTCGTACCGTTTGGAAAAGACAACAGGAAGTAACTTGAAGTAAATCATTGTGTTCTTCTTCTACTTCAAGGTTAGTCAACGTTAGCTTCAGTTTTTTCTCGCTTTACAGATTTTATTTTATCTTTTTTTTTGTATTGCTTTTCCTTTAAAGTAGCTCTAATCTGTAGTTTTTATTAGATCTCTACAAAGAAGAAGTATTTGATAAATTATTTCTTTGTTATAATAACGCAACTCTGACTGTATGAAGAAGAATGGAGGGAATTGTGCCGAGTCTAAACGTTTTTGATAACCGGAAGGGTCCCAGATTAGTTGATTTACAACTCTTTGGGCTAATCAAAAGTATAACGGAAAAACAAAGGCGGCAGAATGATCAAGAGGTAGGGTATAATACCGCTGTAGATGATGAGAATAACGAGAATGATGACAGTCAATATATACCACCTTTATCGGCCTATAGTGCGGCAGATGATGTACCGTTTATCCCCGTAAATTCTTTGCGAAAGGGTAAAATGAGACTATCAATAACGGCGATGAAATATGAAGACTTTGAGAAGCGGATATTTAATGTACGAAAGTCTGGGTGGACATCTTTAAAACCTATTGGAATGAGGAAAACCATGGCTGAGTTAAAGAGAGATAGATATAAAAGGAAAACAGAAGCGATGGCTGTTGACCAACCAATTGAGAGAATGTCGAATCAACATATATTAAATTATCAGGAAAACTTCCCAGACCCTGTGGAAACTAGAGAAGTCTATCGTAACAATAATATTAATGATAGGGCGGATAGTAATGGAAATCCAGCCGACTTGGTAGTTGGAAACGAAACGATCACAGAAAGACAAATTGGGGATAGTTATAATAGGGACCATCACAATGATTTAGATTACGATCGGAATGGACCAGATAGTTCTATTACTGTTGGAAATGATGCAATTCAGGAAGATGATGAAGAGGAAGATGAAATATCTTATGATTACGATGCAGAATATGCTAGGGTTGAAATCGATGATGATGCCAATGATCAGGACGGTGATGCAAATACTGTTAACCATCAAGGAGGTGAAAGGGGTCGATTTCTGGAGGTGACCAATGATTTGGGATTAGGAGTACGTGACGCAATCATTGTACCAGGGATAGATCGTAATTTATCCATTCAGCAGTTCGTAGAAGCGGCAAATAGAACACGGAATGCTTATGATGATATTTACAGTGAAGATGGGGATATATCAGCAAAGTCAGCTATTGATAATCATCTCAGTGTGGGCCATATTTCCTCTGATCTAAACTCTGATGCCCATGACTTCACTGAAGTTCCAACAATTAACATATCAGATACTATTGATAACGGTGATATTGAACAGAGCAGCAGAGTAAGTTCTTTGCAGAATACGCAATAAATATTATTTTAAAATTGTGGAAGCATATATGCTGGTATATATGCGTGGATCAATCATATTGCATCCGTTCAGTATTCAGTGGTTAAGGTTATTATAAAAAGATATTTTCATCATGAGATAGAAAAAGGGAAAATGCTAATTTATATAGTACTTAGTTTTAATAATATAATTAGAGTTGTTATAAGGTGTTAGTAGTATCTATATTTTTTTGAGTTGGTTTAAATTCAATTCTATTCGGTAAAATTTTTTCGGTTAATGGGAAGTGATCGACTTTGCTGGATTGCAAATGTATGGCAGGAACAACCCATTTACCACAACTACAACGGGATCCCTTCCAATTATATCCACCAACTTTTGATTTGCAACCAGGACAGCTGAATTTACCTTCTAGTTCCTGTTTCTGTAAGTCCTCTTTCATCCAGTTTAGAGGCTCGACAAAGTAATGAGAACAAGTCATGGAGGATTCTTGAATATCAATGATTCTATGAGACCCGGCAGCTCTTCTAATAAAATGTCCTTCTGAAGAAGTTTTGCTTGGAGGTTGGTGATTGATAAATGAGGTTGAGAGCGCCAATCGTTGTCTGCAATTTTTGCACCTAATAGTACTTATTTCTGATAGTTCTTCTTTTGTCATAGAAGCCAGTTCTCCATCTTCATTTTGAGCATTTCTGTATGTGTCATCCTTGGATAATATATCCTCACCAGTTGGATCAAGTTTTAAAGATTGTTTTAGCTTCCAGGATTTATATATTTGGTTTTCGTCATTGACTTTATTAGCACCCATATCTTCGTATATTTTCAGCTGTTCCATGAAGTTTGGATTAGGCTCCACGTTAGGTTTCCTACGTCTCACAGCATGTATGGCATTTGCGAGACTTAGACCATACCTGTACATCAAATATGCAACAACAAAAGAAGTAGACCTTGAAATACCCGCTTGGCAGTGTATGTATATGGAGTTACCGCTCTGTTTCTTTTTTTTAAAGTCCACCAAAGCAGGATCATATTCTTGTTCCATCGGGTACAGACACTCGTCAATAAACTTATTCGTCTCATTAAAATATTGAATTATATCTGTAACATCGTCGTCATTGATTGGAATATTCTTAAACGTGTACCCTTTACGTATCAAGTATTCAGGTATTGTTTCAAGTTTCAAAATAGAGAGTATATGATTCACATTAAACTGCGCTTTCAATGGAACATGGTTCGCAATTGGTAGGAAACCGCCAAGGTAAATACCACCTAAGATTCTAGTAACTTCGTCAGACATATGATTTTCGGTTTTGGGTCGCCTTTGAACAACAGTAGCGAGGCTTATCAACCATAAAAAAGAAATATATTCTATATCTATCCTAAATGAATATTTATCCGATGAGCTCAGCTCATCGCAAAAGAAAAAAAAATTTTGGAATTCGAAAAATTTCACGATTCAGGGCAAAGGTAAATAATCACGATTTTTAACATTCTGATTAACAAACGGTTGGCGATCGAAAGCACCACGAAAACTGATCCAAAACAAAAACACAAAGAATAAGCTAAGGTATATTAAGGTACATACTGATACCTGATTTTATATATTGAGCAGTTTTTGGTCTTTACTATATTATTGTATAAATTTCCAGCAATTTATTGAGATCTCCAGTTTTGCACCCTAAAGAAATAAAACAAATAAGCATCTCTGCTGACATTTCTGGCAACACCAGGAATATAAAAGTATAGCGTTTCCATTAAATATTACGAGAAAGATCATCAATAACGCTTGAAGTTAAAAAAAAATATAGAATAAATCGAAAAACCAATGATGCGCCTACAGGAAGATGGAGACATTAACTCTAAGATATTTGGGTCACTAGCTAATGTATTTCAGGTTGCACAAAATTCTTATGCAGGACATAGGAAACATGTTGCTGTATTGAAGAAAATACAGAGTAAAGCGGTAGCTCAAGGTTATGAAGATGCCTTTAATTATTGGATCAACAGACTTGTGGTTGGTATTCTACCTTTGAAAAAGAATGAGGTAGTGGGTGATAGGATCATCAAATTGATTGCTGCTTTTATTGCATCTTTGGATAGAGATATTGAAATTGCTAGGGAGAAAGGGACGCCCATGGATAACAATGAAGAAGGAGTGTTTTCCAGGTTTATTGATAATTTTATCAGAAATATCCTCCGTGGTATCGAGAGTAAGGATAGGAATGTAAGATTCCGTGTGGTACAGCTACTGGCAGTTATTATGGATAACATTGGAGAGATTGATGAATCTCTATATGAACTTTTGACGTGGTCGTTAGATAAGAGGATATATGATAAGGATCCTAATGTTAGGATTCAGACAGTCTTTTGTCTAACAAAATTCCAGGCTGAAGATTCACACAATGGTGTCAAGTCTGATGATGGTACTGTTGTCGAAATCAACGAGGCGACAAGGACATTAATGCAATTGATTCAAAATGATCCTTCTGCCGAGGTACGAAGAGCAGTCATGCTCAATTTAATACATTCGTCAGCGACTGTTCCCTATATATTGGAAAGGGCTAGAGATACAAATCAGATTAATAGAAGACTAGTATACTCGAGAGTTTTAAAGTCTTCAAGTAAATCTTGTTTCACAGAAATTGATAGTAAAATAATAGATCAATTGATTAAGTGGGGGTTAGAGGATAGAGAAGAGTCGGTGAGGAAAGCATGTAAAAAGTTGATATGCCATGACTGGCTCAAAATTGTTTCTGGAGATTTAATCAAGCTTCTTGAATGTCTCAATGTCAAAAACTCAGAAACATGCTATAAGATTCTGCATTGTATATTTGATAAAAGACCAGAAATTATTCAAAAAATTAATTTTCCAAAAGAAATGTGGACAAATTTTACTATCGAGACAGCATTTCTATTTCGAAGTTTTTATCTATACTGTCTTCAGAAAAATATAACCGAGGTTCTTTATGAAAAATTCCCAGAAGCTTCTCGTCTTGCAGAGTATCTTCAATACTATAGTGATATCCTATATCATGGTAAATCGAAGACACCAATAAATACTGCAGAACAGTCCCAATTCGAGTTCATAATAGAACAAATATTGGTCACAGCAAATAAATATGATTACAGTGATGAAATCGGTAGAAGATCAATGTTAACTACCGTTAGAAATCTACTAGGCTTGAAACAGCTCTCAAATCCACTTATTAAAATAGGTATTCATGTTTTGAAATCTCTATCAATTAATGAAAAAGATTTTATAACGATGGTAATTGAAATAATTAATGATATTAGAGATGATGATATTGAACTTCAGGAGAGAGAAGAAATTGAAGCTAAAAAAAGGGCTAAAAAGTTGAGAAAATTGGATAAAGCGCAAAAACAGAATGTTGTAGCTACAGGGAACACAGAAAAAAGTCCAGGAAATGAGGACGAAGATGATAATGAAGATGATATAGAGTCATTTCACTCTGCAGTTGAAAATTTGGTTCAAAATGGAAATGATACAGGGGAGGAGTCAAGTATAATGAGGAAAATGTTAACTGAAAGAGAAGCGCGTCCCGAGACCCTAGTTTTATGTTTGACAAGATCAGGGTATATGCTTGAGTTAGTTAATACACCAATTGAGGAGAATATCCTTATAGCGTCTTTAATAGACACATTGGTGACACCGGCAGTTAGGAACAATGAGCCCACTATCAGAGAACTTGGTGTTAGAAATCTTGGTCTATGTTGTTTATTAGATGTTCAACTGGCTACAGAAAATATGTATATTTTGGGTATGTGTGTTTCGAAAGGTAACCAATCTCTAAAGAGTGTTGCACTGCAAGTTATATTTGATATATTTTCTATGCATGGTAACGTTGTTGTTGATGGAGAAGGAAAGGTTGATTCAATATCTTTGCATAAGATTTTTTATAAAGTGTTAAAAAATGCTGAACTACCTGAATGTCAAAAAATTGTTGCCGAAGGTTTGTGTAAGCTGTTCCTCGCTGATATTTTTACGGATGATGATTTATTCGAAACTTTAGTTTTATCATATTTTACCCCCACTAACGCAGGAAATGAAGAGTTGATTCAGGCTTTTGCTTTTTGTTTGCCAGTGTATTGTTTTTCACATTACAGCCATCAAAATAGAATGGCAAGGATAGCCTCTGATATTTTACTAAGGCTATGTGTCCTTTGGGATGACCTCCAAAATTCGGATGAAAATGAAGAGGTGAAATCTCGGATGTTGAAACCAAATGTTGTCTTTCAGCAACTATTAGATTGGACTGACCCTATGAAGGTGATAAAACGTGATGAAAAGGAAGCCCACACTGAGGTATCTCAAATATTATTTTTAAAAGATGTTCTTAAGATGGTACCACAAATCGAAAAACCGGAAGTAAAAAGGATGTTGATAACTAATATACATTTGGTATCTTTATATGGGGAACAAGAATACTCCGTTAAAAAAGAAATAAGAGAATATATTTTGGATATATTGGAAAATGATTCGCTAGATAATATGAGTAGAGGTTCCCTAGAAAAGTTCAAGAGTAAACTTGAAGAGGTTCTGGAACAGTCAGCTGATGTAGTAGAAGATAGTTTCAGTGATACCAGTGGTAGTGATGATAAATATTCTAAGATTCTTGAGAGCTCACAAGTTTATGAAAAACCGAATACACCACAAGTTCTCGATAAAGATCTTCCAAGCCCAAATTCAGGTCCGGCCTGTAAAAAACGTGCAAGGTCAAATTCACTATCTGATGTGGAGGATGAGCAGGCTAGCTCTAATAATGTAGTTAGTTTAGCTGGCAATGGTAGCGAAATTGAGGATGTTGTAATGGAAGATAACTAACTTTATTTTGCACTAATTTGATGTTGTTATTATTAATACTACTAGCTCGTGTTATAATATTAATTAATCATGTCTCTATAAATTTTTACAAGCGGTATATAGTTACTGTTTGGAGGTCCGTTGTGATTATTAGCGTTGTTAATCTTCCTCGTCCTTCAGCATTCTCTTCATTTCATTCAGCTGTAATTCAGCTATTTTAATAGATTCTTTTAGCTGTTGAATTTTATGTGATTTCACAGGCTTAAATGAATGTTCATACTGTTTGTTAAATAAAGGTTGGTACTTAGAATTGCCACTTCTGTCGTCTAGCCAATCCCATATTAAAAATTCAGATTCCATGATAGGATTATTGTCATTTGATTCCCCAGAGTAATCGCCATTTCCTACTTTTTGCTCATACACATCATAAATAGTCCTCAAATTCGGAGCATAATTATATTCATGTCCATCAATGACAATGATGCCAGGCCTAATAACTTTGGTACTTACATTTTTGCCGCCAAAAAATAAAGTTCTAAAAAATAGAATTACTAATATTATTGTGACAATTAATCCAACTATACCTTTAGTTGACGTAAAATCTGTTTCCGTAATTATCGATATTATATTATCTATAATTGTATTTGACTGATGGTTAGCCTCCAGGCTAGAAGTTTTTTCTGTTTTGACATTTTTGTTACTTTCTTTCCTAGCAACTGTAGTTGCTCTTGATCTACGTCTTGTTTTCTTCTTGCTAGAGCCTGCATTTGATATTATTTCTTTTAATTCTTCGAGTACTTGTTTGGTTGAGACCTTTTGGCCCTCAATTGATCCCTTTTCGATGGTGCCCTTTAATAAAGATTTACCGCTCCACTCCACATTTGTCACAACCAGCATGTTTGTGCTATTATTAACGCCCCATGATAAGTATGTCCTTGTGTGGACAGAAAAACTATTACCCGATGGGACGTCTGGTGATTTGACGATTTGTCGAACGACGACGTAGTTGTTGAAATCCATATGTTCAATTTTCTCAGTAATAAAACATCTTGTCTGCTTGGGTCCAAATGAATTAGATAACTTCTTAGTGTAAGTATACTCACGTATCTTATTACTGAAAGGTGGAATTTCGGAAAGATTAAAGTTATTTTGCTTCTCGATCATGGTGCGGGTGTAAGAAGTATCATCACCAAATAAGATTTGAAATACTGTACCAAGGGGAGCAGCAAAATTAGCTTCTTCTTCGATTATTGTATCATCAGGCCCTTTGTGAAAGGATGGTTGTGTTGGAAGATGTGTTGATGGACCCATTTTCGGTAAATTTGATTCCTCTATTTCTTCTTTAGATTCGTTCTTGTCTGCAGTACCTTGCTGGTCATTTATAATACGCTTGATTTCGGTGTGAATTGTCTTTGCCACCTCGAGAATACCGTCAAGTGTTCCTTTTTCAATGAAACTTTTAAGCCAACTCTTTCCCCTCCAATCAACGACACCATAAACTGCGACCTTGGTTGAGTTCTTCTTATCCCAGGTAAATATAAAGACTGACCTGGCTGAAAAGACATTTCCGGAAGGGACATCAGGCGTATCAGAAACCTGGGAAACCTTTACATACTGTTCTAGATCATAATGATCAATTGTCTCGGTAATAAGGCATTTAGTTTTACTTGGTCCTATGTTACCTGGGAGCGGTTTGATATAATCAAATTTTCGGCTTCCATTTCCAATTAATTTTGGAATAGACGATATTTCTATGCTGTTCATTGCCTCCAGTATTTCAGTCATGTATTTGGTATTTTCGCCATACAATATGTTCAAAACAACACCCATTGGAGCCTCGACCAAGAATTCCGTTACCAGTTTTTCGTTTGAGGTTGGTTTATAATCACTTTTTGTGGGTGCGTGTTTGACAGGTCCAAATAATAGCTTATTTTGGCTTTTCATTTTTTTTGCAGCAGCTGTCGAGATAATTTCCTCTATTTCTTCACTTGATGTCATGTCTGTACTGTTTATATCTGAAAGTTGGGTTTCATCGATATCTCTAAGCTGGTGGTAAAGGCTATTTGAATCACTTAAGTCGTCCATATTAGAGCTATAATCACTGTTATCTGTATCATCAGAATAACGACGACCAAGAATAATTTGATTCCAAACATCTGTAATTAAAGTAAAAGTGGAGTCTCTGGAAATAAAAGAGGCAAAGATGTATTTTGAATGGAGGGTGTCAATAACAATGCCATTTGGAAAGATACCGGCAGTTGTCTTCTTTTCAATTTGGACGATTTCTTTAAAAGGAATAAAAACGGTACTAACAAACCCCAAAATATTGGAATTAAACCCGATGTGTTGATCTGATATATACATACGACCTTGTAGTAGAATATCTCTTGATAGAGCACAACTATGATCAACAATCAATCGTTCCGATGGTGTAACGCCAGCATCTTTGAATATGTTGTGAAATTCTGTGTTCTTTTTTTCATTTGAATAATCAATTCCCTGCAGTACTGTTCTGCTAATGTCATTATCCATCGTTGAGTTCACGGTGGTAGCAAATGCACCACTTGAGCGAGGTTTAGGTAAGTCCTGTTTATCTCCACTGTTTCTTGCTCTCGTCAAAGAATTCCTGAAAGGAATAGTGGGTATTACTTTATTACCAATGCTTGGAGAAAATGATCTTCTGTTCAAAAACTTCTTTGATAATGACCTAGACTTTCTTTCGCTATCTACACTATTGGTAATTTCATCATTAGATACAGTAGTAATACGAGAGTCTCTCTTACCATCACTTGATTCTAAAGCTTTATCGACAATTGCTGAAGCATCATTGGTTGGCAGAGTTTTACTTCTGCCACGAATCTTTTCATTTGTTTTAACTCCTAAGTGATGTGGGATGTCTATGTAACTACTGTTTCTATAATTTTCATTGAATACTGGAGGACGAGGATGTAGATTAGAGGAATTTTTAAATGAGACCCTGCTTTCGCTAGCATCATTAGTCTCCTCTGAGTTCGAGTTGTCAACTAAGGCTTCAAGTGTTAGATTACCCTTACCGAATGTGGATATGGCTGGCTCAGGAGTTCCGATATGAGAATGGAACTTCACCTTGGATGCTTCGCTCTCCTTTGTGATCTGTTGATTTAGTTCTGAGTTAATTGTCTCTCGGTCGCCACTGGGATATGAATATCTTTTTTTATTAGAGGAATCCCTAGTTGTAGGGTGTCTTAAGCTAGTGCCAGTATCTGTCGTGACTACAGATATCTCTGACACATTGTCCTGATTTCCATGTGATGTCTGTGGAGGATCATTTTCGGGAGCACTCTTCGGTGAGAGGATAGAATCCAAATGTTTTAGGAAAGAGGAGCTCCTATGTTCCTCGTTTAGAGGCGATACTAATACCGTATCGTTAGGGTCTCCTAGTATTTTAGATTGTTCATTTTTGCTAGCATTTTGGGATTCTGATGTGTGCATTTTATGAATTGATCTGTTCCCGCTCGCCGTAGCACCATCTAATTTATTATTATTCACAGAGCCTGATGTAGATGAAGTAAATATAGTTCCTGAGTTGTTTGGATACTTTGGCGTATTTAGAGTTTGCTGTTCAGATTCGTCAACAATAATTTTCGGTACCCCTCTTCCGACTGCGTTTTGTGCAAAATTTACAATTGTACTTATTATCCCAGTTGATGAGTTATTTTCCTGAGCCATCACATGTGTTGATTTTGACGCATTTCTGGAAGTGTTGAACAACTCGGATGTCTTTCTGGAGATAGGATGATTTTTAGTCCCCCCTGCTGGTCCTCCACCTTGTTGCTGATTGTTTTTGGTATGATGCGAGTCAATAGTAACTGGGATATTGAAATATCCCTGTAAGGTATTTATTCTCTTCAGTCCAGCAGTAGAATTCTGTAATGATCTTCTAGGCCGAAACGCTAAATCTATGCCGTCCTGTGATAGTTCTGATCCTGAGCCACGACCTTTGTCCTCATTGGGGTAGTAAGCTATGTCCTCCTCGTCATCGTCGTCATCGTTATCATTATTATGCTCATTAGAATGGTCATCGCCGCGATTGTGGCTATGACGATGGCTACTGAAACTAAACCTCCGTCTACCGCTCTCGTGACTTCGTATTGATCTTATCTCCGGATATACGGGAATATTGTGTGCGTTATTGTAAATCCTGCTGCCTTGATTATCATTACGAACCGAGACTGACGGCCGCGAAAGAGTATTGGACTTCGATCGAGAGCCCTTCTTCTTCGACGACTTCTTCTTGAACATCTTGAAAAACCCCGTCTCGCTGATCGACCGCTTCTTACCCTTTTCATTCCCCATATTTTGTGTTTTCTGTTTTATACGTACCTTGTATACGTTTTTTTTTTCAAAAAAAAAAAGGTTTTCCTTTAAAATCTCTTTAACCTTTCGTTATTGTTATAATAGAGTGATACCAATACATAAGGCCTTGTATTTGGTCCTCTAAAGTTCACTCTGAAGTGACTCTCAATGGTTATTACTGGTTTTTTCATTATTTTCAATCGCTTTTTAGGGCTAAAACCCATTAAAGTTTATAAAATTTATAAAATTTTCCCATCTCGGTCTGCCCCCCGTTTTGTGTCCGCAGCCGTACGGCACTTTCTGTGGGAATTTAAAGATATTTCCTATTTGGGAAACGGATCATTACATACGTACTGGGTCACGTTTTGTCGATCATCACAAAGCACCATATACATATATACATATATATAAACATGTATATGTTTAAATGTATGATTGGTATGACGGGACGAGCGATTCTATAATATTTTTGGGCTTTATAATTCATATTGTTTTTTCTTTTCTTTTTTTATGTTGCGAATTTTTACATACTATACAATGATGGTTGTGTGTTGTTTTTATTAGCGGTCTTCTGCCCACTCGTTCTCGCGTCTTATGGCCGCCTCCTCTTCCGGTGTGAAATCGTTGACGATGTTGAACGTTCTGCGAATCTCCTCCGGCGACCTCCCCCGGATCATCTCCGCCACCACTTTACAGCCGGCATCCAGCAGCGGCTTGATGTTCAGGTAGTTCGCCGCAAGGATGATCTCGTACAGCATCTCCTGGTCGACCTTCAAGAACTCGCGGTCCCACGCGTCCACCGGCGCAGACTTGCGCGAGTCGTCGTCGTCTTCGTCGGGGAAGTTGGAGTCCCTGTGGTGCTCCGCCCACTCGATCACCTTCTGCAACACAGACGACCTCACGTTCGGGACAGGCATCACAATCTCGTCCTCCTCGTCGTCATCGTCCTCGTCCTTGTCCCCGTCGTCATCATCATCGTCTTCCATACTGTCGTGCATATCGTTCAAATAGTTTTTCAGCAAGAGCGACCGCTGCGCGATCTTGCGCTCAACAGTGAACCTCTCTCCTTCGCCACTCACTAACACCACAAACTTGTTCTTCTTATCCATTATTGTGCTGATTCTACTTTAAAACGGCTTTCAAAACAGCTTTCCACCTGCAAAATTATATATTTCAATATATTTCAATATACATCTATATATATAGAAATCCCTGTTTTGTTATTTTTGGGCTGCAAAACCGCAACCGAAGTGTTTCTTACCCGCACGGCGCTCTCCATCCCACTGGTTCCATACGCTATATCACAGAATGCTGCATTACAAAATGCGACAGCGGTGAAGAGATCTGCGTTCCCACACGCCATTGTCTGCTGTTGATAACGTAATAACAATGTACATATCCCGTTAGCTTGCTATGTCGTCGAGCTACAATAGCTTGTTAATACCCAAAAATCGATCTGTTTCCATTTAACCCTCTCGAAGGTGGGGGCCACAGAACACGCCGTAGAGTGTCGCTTTTCCTTTCTTTTTTCAACCCGCACCATGGCCCCTCTCGACCGTATTGCACTATGTATTAAAGTTCTTCCATTATACATATATAAATATACTACTTTTACTTTCCAAAGTTGCTGTAGACCATTGCGCTCAGATCGTCCAGGACTGGGATGCCGTCGAGGATCGTCAGGTACTCGTTGTCCATGCTGACCATGTTCGTCTTGAGCATTCTGTCGCAGCACTCCTTGCACCCCAGCGCGTACAGCGCCGTTTGCGCGGCGTCCTGCTTGCGTCTCTTCACGTTGCCCTCTATCTCGCCCATGACGTAGTCGTAGGACTCGTTGATGCTCTGTTCCATCACGATAGACGTCGCCTCGCTCCGCAGGTACTGTTCCATCTCGCTGCAGAGCTGCTTCAAAACGGTGTCGTCCTCTTCCAGCAGCCGCAGGGACTCGAGGTCCATCGTCTGCTCGAGCACGGTCCGGAGCTGCAGCTCGGTGCGCGGCGTCATCACCGCCAGCAGCGGCCGCTCCTGCGCGCCAGACGCCTCGGTGTCCACCAGGAACAGCGCTTTGTTCACCCGGTAGTACACGCCTGCCGTGCGCTCGCTGAACTGCTCCAGCGTCAAGGTGTCCTTCGGGTCCAGCTCCCCAAACGACGTCGCTACCTCCCGCTCCACCGCGGCGCGGATCCGCACCCACCCGCGGTTGATCACCCACCAGCACAACGACAAAAACGCTTGTTCGTTGAGGTACTCTATCTTGTCCTTCGATGCCCTCTTAGGAAGCGTCTCCGTCGCGGCGGCAGTGGTGGGAACGCCCGAGTGCGCCCACAAGCCCCCAATCCAGCCCAGAATCCCGCCTCCACGGGACGTCGTCTCCGCAGCGGGCCCGCGAAGCTGCGTGGCCTTCACAACAGTCTCCAAATATTCCTTTCTGGTTAGAATATTGAGCTGCAGCCGCGTCATCAGTAACAGACACGACGTGGTGTACGTCACAGTGATCAGTTTCACTATACTCTTGGTCTTCAGCTCGTTCCACAGCTGGCCCTTTGTTTTCTCTTCAACGTTAGTGCTGTTCGTGTTGTTGCTGTTGCTGTTGCTGTTGCCCGTGTCGGCCCCGTTAAGCGCACTGGTGATACCGGTAACACTGCTGCTGCCGCTCGTTGGTTCCTGCGTCACCGCAGCCCTCGCCTTCTGTAATTTCTTGTCCCTCAATGCTACCATCACCTCGTCCAGGTCTAACCCCTCCTGGTCGTACACCATTGAGCTGACTTGCACGAGTTCATATAGCGTCGCCAAAGAATCACTCTGCGTCTGGTTAAACCGGCGTTTTATTTGCTCTCTGATAAAATGCTCCTCCGCAATCTTCAATTGCTGCTTATACAGCCATTGCTTCGCTAGGTACAGTGTCACTGAACCAACTGCCAATAGCGTCCCCACTGATGCCGCAACGACAACTAGCGTGCCGCGATTCCGACGAAACAGCCCTCTCCTATTCTGTACTGGTAAAGCCATAAATTCCCTTTGTCTCTTTTCGTTAGACTATTGTTTATGTTAACATTTTCTCTTCCTTATATATACAAATTTGTCAGGAATCATCCTTTTATTGATATACCTGTTTTTCGTTTTTCTTTGCTAATCGGGTTTTGTTCTTATAAGCGAAGGCCTTTGAAGCAATGCCGGAAACGTGCATTTAATGAAGCCAAGTGAACATATATATATATATATATATATCAATAAACATATTTATGTGTTGCATTATACGTAGACCTGATAAATAAGTATTAAAAAAGGGAATTGTAAATACATTTTAAGGCCTTTCTTAGGAATATCATCATAAACGGCTCAGTGTTGGGAAATGAAGGAGACGATTTTAATATTAACAATGAAATAATAATTATATGAAAGTAGTTAATGTAGTCTTAATTGCTTTATTTTTTCAATTAGAATTTTGCGAAGCATACCGAAGGAAAATATAAACAGTCTGGGTATGTCGGAACAGGAGAAGGTTGATAACTTCATGGCTATTACGGCGGCCACCGACGGCGAAGTGGCGAAACAGTTCATAGACATGGCCGGAGGGGATTTGGATACCGCCATATCTTTATATTTTGAGCATGGCACAGGGGCGGGCACCAGCGGCAACAATGGTAATGCTGGTACCAATGACACTGATGAGGGGTTGGCGCAGAGGTTACAGCAAGAGGCGTATGGAGAGGAACAAGTGGAAGATGTTCGGGCACCAGATCAGGCACGTCATGAAACTTTGGCTGACACGCATGTTTTTCCCGCGACATATGGAGGCATTGGCGGTGCTTTCAGTAGCCTGAGGCATAATACCGGTGATATAGCTGCCGATATGTTTGACAACTCTACACCTCAGGGGATATTTAACCAAAGATTAGAGCATAATTATTATAGTGATGATACGTCCTCTTCTTCGTCGTCATCGTCGTCGTCCTCAAATGGATCAATATCTGGGACCAGTGACGAAAGTGACGACGAATATGAGTATGTTGAGGAAGATGTGGTAGAGATAGATGATGATGGAAATATCACGGAAAAGAGACAATTGGTGAGGAGACCTAAGAACCCAATTACGAAGGAGGCAAAACTTGCCATGCTGTTTAGACCCCCCTTCGATATGATGTCTAAACTTAACCTGGATAGAGCAAAACTGAAAGCAAGGAAAAAGAAGAAGTGGATAATGGTAAATATACAAGATGCGTCTATTTTCCAATGTCAGGCATTGAACCGTGACGTCTGGTCAAACAAGAGTATAAAGCGCCTAATAAAAAAGAATTTCATATTTTTACAATACCAGTATTCTTCTAGAAACGCAGAACCATATATTCATTTCTACGGGTTAAACGGTAAAGACGATTTACCGCACATTTCAATCCTTGATCCTTTGACAGGTGAGAGATTGAAACAGTGGAACGAGGTCGTACCTAATCCAAAATCTTTCATGGAGGAAATTGAAGAATTCTTACACAATTTTTCACTGGATCCAGGTTCTAAAAACCCCTTGGTTAAACAACCAACCCCGGAGGTTGACCCTACTACATTAACGGAAGAACAACAGATGGAACTGGCAATTCGCCAGTCCCTTGGAACAGGTGCAACAGACCCAATAAATATATCTGATGACGGTGATCAAACTGGAAGTAAAGATGATAGAGAAGTTGATCATGATATGTTGGATGTATCAAATAAGGATAAGCTATTTGATTCCATTGAGGCAGTAGATCATGAGGAGCCTCCCCAAAACATCGCTGGGAAGACTACAAGAATTCAGATAAGAACAGGAGATGGGAGAAGGTTGGTGAGAAGATTTAATCTAGATGAGCCTGTCAGGATAATATACCAAATCATTAAGGTACATCTGGACGGTTTCAAGGACTGTAGGTTTTCATTGAGTAATCATCAGAGAGAAAATCTAATAAACAAGCTTTCAGACACAATTGCAGATGCCGGGTTGGCAAATAGCTCGTTATTGGTTGAGAAGGAGGAAGATTAACCACTCCCATATTATTTTGCGCCCCATTGTTTATAGACTTATCTCATTTTATATAATATAAGTCTCCATAATAAACATAACTTAACAAGTATTTGTTGAATAGTAACATAGTTAGCTCCATCTATCAAAAAAGTAAAAATATAAAATCCGAGTTTTATAAACTCAGAAAGAGACGCAGGGACGGAAATCCTTCTATTTTCGCTCTTTCGTTAACACCAAAATCGAAAAAAATAGTTAATAGAAGTGCATAGCTATGTTTTACAAATTATTTTCGATGAATATATTAGACATTAACATTCAATATTATTATTACTGACAGTTCAATATCTGGGAAAGGCAAAATAGTAACGAGATTATAAACAGCTAAGCTATTTTAAATGAAGATATTTTCCTTTCAACTCTGGCTGATATCGCTCCTATTGCTTGTGAGTGATGTTTTTGTATCTGCGGAGCACACCAATAACTGGGCAGTACTTGTCTCTACGTCAAGATTTTGGTTCAATTATAGACATATGGCTAATGTACTGAGCATGTATAGGACTGTGAGAAGGCTGGGGATACCGGATTCCCAGATTATCATGATGTTAAGTGACGATGTGGCTTGTAATTCCAGAAACCTGTTTTCCGGCAGTGTGTTTAATAATCAGGACCATGCTATTGATTTATACGGTGAATCTGTGGAAGTTGATTATAGAGGATACGAAGTAACTGTTGAGAATTTTATAAGGCTTTTGACTGATAGATGGACGGAAGATCAACCAAAATCGAAGAGATTACAGACAGATGAGAACTCTAATATATTTATTTATTTGACGGGTCATGGAGGCGATGATTTCTTGAAGTTTCAGGATTCCGAAGAAATTGCATCCGAAGATATAGCTGATGCATTTGCGCAAATGTATGAGAAGAAAAGATATAACGAAATTTTTTTCATGATAGACACCTGTGAGGCTAATACTATGTATTCGAAATTCTACACTCCTAATGTTCTGGCTTTTGGCTCTAGTGAAATTCACGAAAGTTCATACTCTCATCATTCTGATGTTGAAATTGGTGTTGCCGTTATTGATCGCTTTACTTACTACAGTTTGGAATTTCTGGAACAAATTCAAAAGGACTCCAATTTAACTCTACAAGACTTATATGATTCATATACTTACGAAAATATTCATTCACATGCTGGGGCTAGAACTGACCTGTTCAAGCGTAACATGTCTGAAGTTTTAATCACAGACTTTTTTGCCAATGTCCAAAATGTGATTCCTGATGATCAGGATACCCTTTCAACGAATTCTGAGAACAAGTTTTTGGATTTAGCAATCAAAAAAACTAACCCATCAATCAAGAGTAAAAATCCAAGTTCTGTTATTGCAAAAAAATCACCATCATCAATTCATTACAGAACTGCGGAGACCTTGAATAGAGATATAACCAATAATAACTCAGGTACAAATAACAATTTCTATACATTGGCAGGTTTAATCGCTATTGTTGCTACAGTATCGTATGCATTAATGATCCAACAAAACAGAAATAAAGATATCAGTTTCATTAGAAATTAATGGCATAGTTAAAATTTTTAAATGTTTTAAATTAGTCTGTATGTACTTTATTTATTGGTTCTTGAAGCCGGCTTTATTAATTATAATATAGTTACGAAAATATCTTTGTTCTTCTTTTCCATGGATAAGGGACGGGATTTTTATCAACTCAATTTTTATGTTTAGTTAACAGACACAGTTTTATTGACATGAAAAAAATGCAGAAAATTCAAAAAGATGATCTATTCAAGGCAAATATCTAAAATGAACTAAATCTGCAGCAATATATAAATCTCTAATAACAATAGACAAACCGATCATGCAATGGCTATTCCAACTCTACGATGTTCAAGCTCTAGTTGGCTCAGGAAACTATGTTTTGTTGCAAGATACGCGACCAGTTCAAAATTAGAGCTTCGGCAATATCAAAATGATGCAATTAATAGTTGTTTAGACGCTATAACAAAGGGCAAAAAAAGGATTGGCGTATCCCTTGCAACTGGTGGAGGGAAGACTGTGATATTCTCAGAATTAATCAATAGGTACAGAAAAATTTGTCACATAAAAAGTCGGTTTAGGGCTTTGATCCTGGTCCATAGAAGAGAATTGGCAGAACAAGCTGTGCGGACCACTTCCCAGCTTAATAATGGGATGAACATCCAGATGGAAATGGGGAAACAACGATGCAATGTGAAAGAAAGCGATATTATAGTGGCTTCGGTCCAATCGATCACAAGAAGATTAGAGAATTATGAAAAGGAAGATATAGACATGATTATTATCGATGAGGCCCATCATGCAGCTGCTGAGTCATATCAAAGAGTTTTGGACCATTTCGGTTGTAGTTCTTCGGAATCAAGAGTACCTGTCGTTGGTTTTAGTGCGACTTTTGAAAGGCATGATAAAAAATCGCTGGATAAAAGTTTTGATGAACTGGTATTTCATAGAGGTATCTTGGAAATGATTGATGATAAATGGCTTTGTGAGAGTAAATTCACAACAGTTAGGTTAGATATTGATTTAAACAAGGTTTCGACTTCATCGCTAACTCACGATTTTCAAACCGGTGCACTCTCGCGGCTGATGAATACCGACACTGTTAACAAGATTCTACTCCAGACGTATTTGCAGAAAAAGAAAGAAAACAATCTCAAATCTACTCTCTTGTTTGGTGTGGATATCGAACATATAGAAAAGCTCGAGAAGTTTTTGCTGGCGCATAATATTAATGCAAAGGCAGTTTCCTCCAAAAGCAAACCAGAAGAAAGGGCTGAGGCAGTAAGATTATTCAAGAACGGTGACATAGAAGTGCTCATAAACTGTGGTATATTTACTGAGGGCACAGATATCCCAAATATTGACTGCATTCTACTCTGCAGACCTACGAAATCCAGGACGCTTTTGGTTCAAATGGTCGGAAGAGGTTTACGATTACATCATTCGAAGGAGTATTGTCATGTAGTAGATTTTGTAGGATCTACAGATGCTGGAGTTGTATCGATACCGAATTTAGTAGGTATAGAAGAATCAGAATACGAATTTGATGACGTGACAATAGAAGAATTAAGAAAAATTAAAACAATAGAGGACGAAAGGAATCGGCAAATGCAGCTCCGATTGGAAGAGGAAATGCGCACCAAAGAGGAACATACATCCCAAGTTAAAGAGGGTTTGAATAAATTAGAGGATAGTTTCAGGGCTCTATCAAAGAATGACGCTTTGGATCTATCGCTTATCTCATACTCAAATTTTAAAGCGTTCCATCAGGCCTTAGAGAAAGGTGATTTACCGGATGAAAAGTCTATGAATTACTATCAGCAGGAAATTGATTTCCTCATAAACTCACCATTTTGCTGGGTGAAGTTTACCAAGGACGGGTGGGCATTCGAACTGAACAACAACAATCATATTCGGCTTTACAGGATGAAAAAGTCAAAAAATTTAATCGAATATGAGCTAAAACTCTACCGCGAAATACCCAGATACTGCAGGGATGACTCGAACAGTAATATAAGGTTCGTTCCAACCGTGCTGTGCAAGGAAAGCGACTTATCCAGCATTCATCGAAAACTAAACAGCATAATAAAAAAATATGTTGAGATGGGTGAACAGTCATCACAGCAAAGAATGACAAAATTTGCAAGATGGAGATCCCATGAGGCAACACCGAGACAGAAACAGTTAATACGGTCCATGCTGATGAAATACCTTCCAAATTCTGCCGTGGCTGGCTGTGACGTCACCCAAATCGCACTCAATAAATATTTGGACTCTTTAACGAAGGGCAATGCCTCAAAATTACTTTTTGCAACAAAACTTGCGCCCGCGTACCCACTACAAACGTTGCTACAGAATATTCATAGACTATCGCAATAAAGATGTTTATTGTATGGGGTTTCATTTTGAATGTTATAGAATATTATGTTTCTTCCTGCTACCTTCACTAGACAATAACAGGGTAAACAAAACAAAACAAAAGGAATTTTACTACTCGAACAAGAAGTCTTATTGATAGTCAGACAATGTGACTGTTAATTAGCTGCCGGTAAAAAAAGTCACTCATCTTTGAGAGGCTAACGATGATCTACAGGTTTCTATGTGATTCATAGGTGTACCTACATGGCAATTTAGACCACAAATGAAATAAATAGAAACGCATTATAATGCAATAGAAACTTCGCACAAATACCGCTTCCTGAAAGGCCTTTTTTTAATGCTTGGGTTTTTTTTATTGCAATTAACAAATGTTTCATTGTTTTCCAAACTATGTTTGACAACCGTGTATTCTTTGAAAACCCTTAGACACGATAGCCGTCTACGCTTCGTACCCCTGGCAATTGAAATTTCATTATAAAACATAAATAAATAATGCTTCAAAACAAGTTGAAGCTTTCAAAAATTTTCTACTTCTCAAACTGAAACCGAACTAAATCACATTTAATATATTGTTTGAAAGACCAACAAAAAGATATTCGAAAATAGAAAACCCACTTTCTACAAGCAAAGTACGCTAACGAAGAAAAACAATAAAAAAACTGGGCCACTCTTCATTACCTGTCAATATTTTGCAACAGTTAACAAACATATAATTTGGGATATTAATTATCTAAAGATATCAATTGAAGTCAATTGAAATCAGTTTTCAAACAGCCTAGGTCAAGTCATATTAACACTTCATATAAAGGAGAAAAATAAAACCAAAACCGAACTGGGACATGGATAATTTTCGTTTGAACAATCGTAAGCAAAGAACGGAGGAAATTCTTAATCCTGACATCGACAGGTATGGTGACAACAATGACAACTCTGTCAAAGTTAATCTTGACGATGCCATATCTGCAATTGAAGACTTGAAATACTTCTTAGCCACGGCGCCTATGAATTGGCATGAAAACCAAGTAATCAGAAGATATTATTTAAGCAATTCAAAAGGATTCATATCATGCGTCTTCTGGGATAATTTGTTTTACATTACGGGGACAGATATTGTCAGAACTTGCGCTTACAGAATGGAAAAATTTGGAAGAAAGATTAATGATCGTAAAAAGTTCGAGGAAGGACTATTTTCTGACTTACGTAATTTAAAATGTGGGGTAGATGCCAATTTAGAACAACCCAAGTCAAAGTTCCTAAAGTTCTTATATCGCAACCTCTGCCTCAAAACTCAAAAGAAACAAAAGGTATTTTTCTGGTTTAGCGTTCCACACGAAAAACTTTTTGCAGATGCCCTGGAGAGAGACCTCAAAAAGGAACACCACGGGAACGAGGCCAGCACAATTGCGGTTCATGAACCAGCACTTTCGTTCAAATATGATCCGAAAAGCAAGCTACCTCTTGAAATCCAAATATCTCGCTATATTGCTAGCAAAAAATGCCAGGATAATGACGCTGTTGAAAACGAGGCAGATAAAAACTTGACAACTACAACGAGGTATAAATCACCTGATCATAAGTCGTCTGGTAAAGAAACAATAACAGATATAAAAAAATCAGGAGCTATTTCTGATATTAAGGTCAATCACCTAACTGTAAACCATGTAACCGACACGGTATCTTTAGAAAATATACAATTAAAACATGATTCGGTACTATCAGAGCAGAAAAGCATCGAAACCATCAAGTTAGAAACCAGTACAAATTCGACTGTAACACCACAGGAGGCGTTACCAGAACTGCCCGTATCCTTGGGAAGCGAATACTCTGATATTGTCCTGGATGATACCAAATCACCACAGCTGAACGGAAACGCAATTGACGATAGCGAATTTTTCCCAATCACAATCGAATACCAGGAGGAGGAATGTGACACCTTTGGCGGAAATCCACTGTCCGTGAAACCTCTGCCAGGATTAATGCTTTTGGATGACCATAACATAGAAAACAACAAACTTGGCTATGCTAACTTCTTGCCCACTCAATTCTCACCTTTAATCTTGTCTTCTTCAATTGATCAGCAATTGATGCTATCTAACCTTCAACGAACACCTTTTGGCGATTTAAGAACTTCTGCAAAGGATTCCAAATTCAAGATTTCTACACCAACTGGAAACTCCTTACATTTTCCATATCCTGAGGCATTAAGCCCAAGCGGATTTACGACCATAAATGACTTACCTAACGATATTGATAGCCAGGTTTTGAATGACAATATTTTAGAAAAGAATCCGAATAATCAAGATCCATCAATGTGGAATTTCATTTCTCAGGTTCCTCTGAATCGTGGTGGCCATATTTTACATCCATTATACACAGCAAGTCTTAAGAGTACTCCAATTACCAACTTAAGTCCATTTCTAAATACAAACAATAGTTGGGCGCAACTGAATTCACCTTTCATACCCACATTACCTAAAGGAAAAAATTCCTCAAACAATATCAAAAGTAAGAAAAATTTAGCAGACTATGAGAAAAATAAAATAAAACAGGTCTTCAAAACTCAGCTAAAGAAACAATCCTCTCCTAAAACGAACAAAGTTGTAAAGAAGAGCATAAATAAAATAATCAAAACTCTAAACACAGCCTCTATAAACCAAGAACAAAAACTCCCCAAAGAATTGTAATTTATTGATAGCGAGCCAGGTACTTTCATATTTCTTACGGCAAGTTCATTTCGTTGTAGGAAAGAACGGTCCTTTGGTACGTAATTAATAATACTAATTTATTTCACTAAACTTTGTAATCTATAAGTTATGCATTTAATTCATTCAATATTAAAATTTCCTCCCTCATTCTCATTCAGATATTGCTCCAAAGATAATTGCTGTATTCTCTGTAAGATATCCTGATCCTGCATAACCTGCATTTGTGAGTTCATCAATTCTGATTCATTGATAAAAGTTTTTATGGTCTCAATGGTTTCGACTGAATCTTTACTATTTGGCTTGGGTGGGAGAACATCAAATTCATAAAAATCATGTTCTGACCAAACTTTCTCTGGAATCGCGCCCATCAGCGAAGATTCTTCCGATAATATGGCGAATCTCAAAAGATTAATCGGTATGGTGCCAATGAAAAATAAGGAATCCCCAGCAGTACCTGGCTCTTCGATATGATGTTGGAAGGTTTCAGGGTTATATGATCTGAAAATTCTATCTAACTCATCATGCAGAAATTTAATTTCCTCTGGCGATTTCCATAAATGTTGGAATCTCGTCGCATAGGCTCTATATTCTAAAATAGAATTTTCTGTATGAGCTGGGTATTCTCCCAAATGTGATATATCCCCCCTTAGCTTCTCTGTAAAAAGTAACACAGAGGAACCCCAGTTATTAAGTACACATATTGAGAGTTCCTTACGAGACATATCTATATCGCCTAGCTTGAAGTAACTTAGTGTGACCGCTAATCCAATTCCTAAAGTGTACCATTCCCTATATGTAGTAATAAGGGAAGATTTCGATAATTCAATAATGTATTGATATTCTTCATTTAGCAACAGATAATGGTCAATGAAATATCTACAACCTAGTGGATCTTCAAGTGGGCTTAATGACCATAGCAATTTACACCATTCGCTGGCTGTTCCCACAGCACCCCTTTGTCCTAGAGCTTGAATATATCTGAATACAGTCAAATAGAACTGCCTATTGAAAAAATAAATATAGGGCAATTGACATTTTAAGGAGTCAAATCGAATATTCGCTTTCAATGCACGATCAAAAACAAATACTGCACGTTGTAAGAGTCCATTAGTGTTAGAACGATCACCTTGTCTAATAGTAATTAATGCTACTTGAAGTAAGGCTGGAACCATATATGGATATTTTGAAGATATCAAATTAATTAACGCTTCATGATCAGGATGCAAAATAACAGAAACATAAAATTCAGTCATTTCTTTCTTCATCAGATCAGGATTTATTGCATCAAACCGATAAAATGTAATATTCTTGGTTACCTTTTCGACATCCTCCTCTACAACTTCCCTCCAATCCATTGGTCTCATCCATAAATACCAATCAACGACTTCACTTTTTGTAAGGAGATTCATTTTAAATTCACCCCGCTGGCTAGGAATCCAATCGTCCCTGATTTTGGTGAGAATTAACCTATGAGGAGCACCTCCGGGACCATTTGGCACGGTGCGTCTATCCTTACCACCCCAATTTCTAACTAATCTTTTCAATCTCTGTATTTGTTTGAGTTGTTGGGGGGAAATTGACGTTGAAGAAACAGAATCAATATCCTCCAAAGATTTTGCAGAAATATCATCAAATAATAACTTATATTCAGTATGAGGATCCAAATTCTTCAGATCCTTGTTGAAAAATTTTGTACAGTTGCAAAGGTTCTTGATTTTAAATTTATCGAATGAAAAACTACCCTGTAGGCTGTTTTCAATCTTACCAAAAGTATCACTTAACTTTTCACCCTCAAATTCATTTTCTGAAGCTGTCAGGAATTCCTCCTCATCTGAATTAGAAACTCTAGAGAGTCCAAATTTCTCGATGTCTTCCTTTTGAAATTGTTTAATCATTTTATCTAGATCTTCATCATTATCGACCTCATCCATTCGCAGTTGTGCCCTATCTTTCTTTTGTTTCTTATTTTTCTTCTTCCTTGACTTCTTAGATTGTAATATTACCTTTGGGACGCCATCAACATCCTCCACGTCGTTTTTTAACCCCACCGACTCATCTTCTAATGTATTATCTTTTGGTTTTTCTAAATCATCTTCCTCCTCTGCACTTTCGGTCTCCATCAAGGAATATATGTTACCAATTGGTGTCGATGCTGTCTTTTTAACCTTCTGTTTTACAGCGTTAGATTCTATTAAGGCCTCCAGAAGAGCCTCATCATTTTGGTGCTTCCTTAAAGCTCTACTGCTCATTTCCTAGCTAACTTTTCTTAATATTTATTCTGTCGGATAAAATAAGAATAGATACACACCATTACATTTCTGTCTGTAAATTTCCAACCTCCATTGAACAGATAGTTCTTATATTTTCTTTATACGCCAAAGTCATCCAGTGATCACATGATTTTTCAAAAAAATTTTTTATAAAAGTTCTGACAATAGTTCTGTGCGATGAGCTAGCTCATCGATATTTTCACGTGGAGCCATCATACAAATGGTCACATACATGTTTTATATTCTGTTAACCATTAAGAGGACAGAATTCTAAAACAAGCAACAACAAATATTGAAGATTTCCAGGACATAAAATACAATGACTAAATCGAGGAAGCAAAAGCAAAAGAAACAGGACTTTTTAAAAAAAAAATTAAAGGTTGGTAAACCGACCGGGAAACCTAGTAACGCCACTGATACATCGTTTGCTACTAGAACCCTCTCTATTAAGAATGCCCTATCAGGAAATAGTGGTGATGATCTCAGGAAAAGACTGGCCTTACTCAAACATCATAATGAAAAGGTAAGAAAGGAAACCCTTGCTATATATACCAAGGCAATACCGAAGATAATTAATACTCAACTTATGACCCCTCTTTTGTCACAAGCAACTCAATTGATTTGCGACGATTCCAAGGATGTAAGGGAGCAGTTGATTGAATTTTTCGACGAGGTTGGGAAATACGATGATCAGGTTCTGAAGCTGCATAGCCGTCTATTTTTGTTGTACGTTAACATGGGTATGACCCATATTATTTCAAGGATTCAGGTAGATTCAACCACATTTTTGGGATGTCTATTGAAATACTGCGGCGAGGAGCTTTGCAATCAAGCTTGGAATAAGTTGATGAGCGGTATTTTCCGTGTGCTAGCATGGGAAACAGAAACACATAAAAACTCAAACCAGGCCGCTGGTGCGATGCAAACAAGAAAAAGAGATAGTAAATACCAAACATCACACTTAAAGACACTCCACCAATTGTTAGAACATGGCTGCAAAGAACCACATGAAGTAACCGCTGACGATGGCAATGACAAGAGCAACGACAATGAAGACAGTCAATACTTAATTCCACAATTTCCACAAGCTTACGGCCATTTAAAATTGTTCGACAAGCAACTGCGAAACACCTCGAACGATAGATCGGCTTCTCTGGATGGTCAGGATGTGACCTCAAGAATACATATAATTGAATCTGAATATTTGCCAACAATGAAGAAACAACTAGATATCCTTATCAAAGAAGGTGGTGAATGTGGGAAAAGTGCCAGTAATTTAATTAGATTGATAACAGAAATATTCGGAGAAGATACATAAAAAAGAGCTTCTGACTGCCTAAGACTAGCATTACTTTATATCCGATATAATCATACAAATCTATAAAAATTTAGCATTAATCGTTTATCATAGGACAATATAACATATTATCAAGAATGAACCTAAATAATTGCTAAATCGATTCGGTAGTCAATTATCTTGGTCCACGCTGAGAAAATACGTGGGAACCACCAAATTCGAGAAACGTCAAGTAAAAAATTTTTTAATTTTTAATTTTTTCTGGAGAGAACGAAAAACAGGCCTTTGTTGTCAAAAAAAAAAAAAATTCTAATCCAGACGTTGCCACTCACTTAATGAAAGTTACATTTTAATTTCATTAAAAACAACTAATTTTGATACGGTACTAGGATAGAAATAACGGTATTACAAAGCTAAGCTTAGAAGCTATCCGAAGAGACCTTTTAAAACTATTATACCCCTAATATAAGCTGTCAGAATTTGATAAGAATAGTTTGTAAGCTTTTTTTCCTTGAACACAAGAAGAAAAATTACATTCTATCTGAGAAGAAAATAAAGCATCCATCGCAAAGTAGCGTAATAGTATTTTATAACCAAGATCGAATACAATCATCAACTTGTATATATACCCGAAAGATCGAAGGGTTCAAGATTTTTATTCACGTTTTGACGGGATTATTTTTAATGAACAAATTGAGACTGTAAATTTAACGTTACACTAAAGTATTTTTGCCTCCTTCATCTTGTAATTACAGAAAATTCAAATAGACCCCTGTGCTTATTCTAAAACTTTGGTTTACCATATATTTTTTTGTTGTGTTTGTCTCTGTTACAAATTGTGAAATAGCAGTATTATCCTACTTTAATCGTCATATTTTGTTTGGAGCTATAATCGAAAGTGGAAGAAGAAAGAAATGGGAAGAGGTCAGAGGAATTTAAATAATTCCAAAACAGAAAGGGATTCTGCCCTCAAAAAGTTGTCCGAATTGAAATATGAACATGAAAAATTGACAAATGAATTATATCATCTAAATGAATTCGTATCACTGGTTGAATTTGACCCATTTTACCTAGAAAGTTCTGAGAGTTATAAAAGATTTCTACGGGATAACAATTTAGAGTGGAACCAGCTATATAAATTGGAAGAAAAAGAAAATGATACACTTTCTGAACCTGAAAGTAAGGTAAATCGCAGAGCTATTAGGCATCTAAGGGATAACACTGTTGGTGTCCCCAATGATGAACTCAGTAATACTCACAGACGTATACAAAATGAAGTTGATGCATTAGTAATACAAAAACATGATGAATTAAAAAAAAAATTTACGTCAATCTTAAACAAAAAAAAAGTGGTTCAAAAGAAACCTCGCTTTAAAAGAGAAGATAGTTATGATAGAACAAATGAAAAACTGTCAAAAAGTGCTCCAAATCAAAAACATAACCGAGATATTAAGGATCTAGATGGTAATAAGCATTCAGAGCTTGAATTAGTAGAAAATTTCAGTTACACTTGTCCTGATGATCCTCATGACTTCAAACTATGCAAGCCAAATATAGCCTCCAAGAATATAATGCAGAAGCAGGAAGAAATAAAAAGTGAATCCGATTTCTACTTCACCACTTCATCAGAAGACGAGGAATTTGTCAACAGGAGGAGGCCTCCAAAAAAGAAGAGGAGAATAAATATAATCCTACACCCACCAAAATTAACTGTCACCAATCCTGATAATATGGCAAAACCAAAATTTAACTCAATTGATGAATACCTTGATTCCTTTAAAATACTAGAAGATTATATGACCAACCAAGATTATGCCATTTTTATCGAGGAACAGAAGCAAGTTGCTAAAATGATAAAACAAGGTATATCTGCAGGAGTGCTTCGATATGATCCTAATTCTGAGAGCGTTCAACCCATGACCAAAAAAATACCTAACATCCACCATCGCCATAAAGCAGATCCAATCCAATATATGTACAAAGAACAACATTTGAACACACACCAAGACTACATGATTAACCAGGGTATATATATGAGCAAATTATATCGCAATAATAAGAAAGCAAGAATTACTGGTGCCAAAAAAATTGCTCAAATGATAGAACAGCATTTTAAGCATATTGCTGGTGCTGAGGAAAGGCGTATGAAAGAAGAGGAGAAAGCAAAAAGAGCTTTTGGAAGGGCAATGATTCAAGCCTTAAAGAAAAGGTGGGCTTTGGCTGAAAAAGCGTATAATGTTTTAAAAAAGGATGAAGATGAACAATTAAAAAGGATCAAAGGGAAAGAGCATCTATCACGTATGTTAGAGAAAAGTTCTCAATTACTTGGTGCTCAACTGAATAGAACAGGTGACGACAGGAGTGAGTCTGATATAGATAGTGATAAGGAATCCCATAATTCTGAGAGCAGTGAAAACTTCACTTCGTTTGACAGTGACTCAGATGATGAGGAGCTTCAGATATTAATTAAAGATCAAGAAAAATCGGCGGAATCAATAAATTATCACGAATCGTCGGATTTGAATTCTTCAGAATTTTTGAATACAAGTAAATCACAAACACCGGAATCCAATATAACTGAGACCAATATAGAAGACCAGAGTATAAATCAAGAGACGAAAGAGAAAAATATTGGTTTAGCAGCTTTAATTTCAGATTATAATGAGAAAGAAGAAAATGATGATGCTAGTGAGGATTGTACAGTAAATGAAAGTGTTGAATCTGACTTTGATGACGATAACCTATCAGATGATAGCAGAATCTCTACAAACAGTGTTAGTGATCAAAAAGATTCGGAAACAAATATTACTTCAAAGGATAAAGAACTTGATCATGATTTAGTTTCTGAAAGTAAGAATACTGATCCGTTATCTGTTGAAGATGTTCCTGTCCCAAGTTTATTGCGCGGTGACTTGAGAAGCTACCAAAAACACGGTTTGAACTGGTTAGCTTCTTTGTTTAATAATAAAACCAATGGAATTCTTGCCGATGAAATGGGACTCGGCAAGACCATCCAGACTATATCGCTTTTAACATACCTCGCTTGTGAGAAACAAAACTGGGGACCTCACTTGATTATCGTTCCTACATCAGTGTTACTCAATTGGGAAATGGAATTTAAAAGATTTGCTCCCGGATTCAAGGTTTTAACATATTATGGCACTCCGCAACAACGTAAGGAAAAGAGAAGAGGCTGGAATAAGCCTGATGCTTTCCACGTTTGTATTGTTTCTTATCAGCTTGTTGTTCAAGACCAACACTCATTCAAAAGGAAAAAGTGGCAGTATATGGTTCTGGATGAAGCACATAATATTAAAAACTTTAGATCAACCAGGTGGCAAGCTTTACTAAATTTTAATACACAAAGGAGGTTATTACTTACTGGTACTCCACTACAGAATAATATCGCTGAATTATGGTCTTTGCTTTATTTTTTGATGCCAAAAACTATAATTAATGGTCAACAAGTAACAGGTTTTGCAGACTTAGATGCCTTTCAACAATGGTTTGGCAAACCAGTCGATAGAATCATTGAAACTGGTGGTAGTTATGAGCAAGATAATGAATCAAAAAAAACAGTTGAAAAACTTCATCAAGTCCTAAGACCTTATCTTCTAAGACGTTTGAAAGCAGAAGTTGAAAAGCAGATACCGGGAAAATATGAGCATATTGTATACTGTAAACTATCGAAAAGACAGAGATTTCTTTACGACGATTTCATGTCCCGAGCTCAAACAAAAGCTACATTAGCAAGTGGAAATTTCATGTCTATTGTGAACTGTTTGATGCAATTAAGAAAAGTTTGTAACCATCCTGACCTATTTGAGGTAAGACCTATAAAAACCTCATTTTTGGCTGGTGAAACAGTTGCCAACAACTATACACTACTGAATCGGTTTATGCTAAAACAGTTACACAAAGATGATAATGATATTAACGTTAACCTATCAAATCTGAATTTGATCTTTACTGAAAATGAAGCTACTGTAACATCTCATACTCTGGAATCCATCAATAAACTGTCCTGTATTAATGAATTTGTCGAAGAGGTTCAAAAGATAAGAACTGTAACCGAACTGGAGAATCTGCAGAAAGCTAGAAACTCACCAATTAATTTTCAAAACATTAATGAATTTTATGAGAACTTCTCTAACCAAAAAATAAATGAAAAAATAGATAGAATGGGGTTTATGGGTTATATCAACAAACAACGTTGCAACAAACGAGTAATGTACGGAAAAAATTTAATTCAACTATTGGAGAGAGATTTTATCAACAATAAATGGGAGGATATTCAGATTATGGATAATTTAATACAACCTCTACAATCTCGTTTGTTAAAGGGTAAAGACATAATTGAGAAATTTGCAGTTTTGACACCTAGTGTTGTAACTTCAAATATTGGAGAATTATCATTAGGTTTGGATGATTATTCTATTGCGAATGATAACAAAAAGGACACTCTGGACTCCATTGTTCATTTACCTAACCCATTTCATCAGATACAAACAAAACTGACAATTGCTTTTCCCGACAAATCGTTACTTCAATATGACTGTGGTAAGTTACAGAAACTTGCTATATTATTACAACAATTAAAGGATAATGGCCATAGGGCTCTAATCTTTACCCAAATGACAAAGGTGCTTGATATTTTAGAGCAATTCTTGAATTACCACGGTTATCTCTACATGCGTTTAGATGGTGCGACAAAAATTGAGGATAGACAGATATTAACTGAGAGATTTAACAGTGATCCAAAAATTACAGTTTTCATTCTCTCTAGTAGATCTGGTGGTTTAGGTATCAACCTTACTGGTGCAGATACTGTCATTTTTTATGACTCTGATTGGAATCCAGCAATGGATAAGCAATGCCAAGATAGATGCCATCGTATTGGCCAAACTCGTGATGTTCATATTTATAGATTTATTAGTGAACATACAATTGAAAGTAATATTTTAAAGAAAGCCAATCAGAAAAGACAACTAGATGATGTCATTATTCAGAAAGGTGATTTCACTACAGATTATTTCAGCAAGTTATCTGTCAAAGATTTATTTGGACCTGATGTTGTTAGCGGTTTACCTCTGGTTGATAATAAGCCGCTCTTGGAGGTTGAATCTGATGCCAACAAAGATCCAAAAAAATTAGAAAAGTTATTAGCTCAAGCTGAAGATGAAGATGATATAAGGGCCGCAAATCTTGCAATGAGGGAAGTCCATGTTGATGATGACGATTTCCAAGAAAATGGAAACATTAACAAACCCAATATGTTGAACGGAGGCGATGAATTTGAAGAAGAAGAGGATATTTATGAAGGTACAAACCATGTAGAAGAGTACATGCTTCGATTCATTGCGAACGGCTACTATTATTAAACGACAATTCGTTCTGTAAATATAAAACTTTTTCAGATGCATAAGAAACTTAATATGTAATAGCACAACTACATGCTGATAGTTTTAGGCTACTATAAAGGAATATTTGATTTGATATACACGTTTCAAAGCAAACTCGAATTGTCGCGTTATTTGGGGCTTCAAATGACTTAATCTAAAAACTCTAAATAGGGGAGGAAGTATTCTTTTTGAATATACCTGGATTGAATGAAACAAAACATTTATCGAACTTTTCTTTCCTTAGACCATAAACTATAGATATAATATTTAATTGCACGTTATTAAATTTATATTTACTCAGCGAAGTGCTTCAAGATTTCTTCACCAGCCTTGATACCAGAAACAGCCATAGCGCCGAAAGTTGGGCCCATTCTGTTGCAACCTTCTAGTTCAGCAACTTCCATACCAGCGAAGTACATGGACTCAACACCAGAGTAAGCACCGGAGTTCTTTACAACACCGGCCTCGGCATTGTTCATGTCCAAACCCTTCATACCAGCAAGCTTCTTGTTCTTGTCAATGGAAACAATTCTCTTAGCAGAGAAGGCACCAAATGGACCGTCGTGGCCAGTGGTAGATAGAATGACACCGTGCTTCTTGGAAGCGTCACGTGTACCGTCCTCCTTGTAACCAGACAATTCGATGACGTTTGGATCCATACAACTTTGTAGGTCATGGGCCATGGTAACTAAGGTCCAGTTGGTGACAACACCAGCAACGGAGACTTCGCCGTTTGGACCAGCAGGTCTGGTGACCAAATCCTCAACAGCGGTAGCGTTGAATAGCTTAACGTTTGGGAATTGTAGGACCTTGGACAAAACAGTGGATGTGAAAAGAGCAGCGTGTTTAACAACGACGTAGTCACCTTCATCCTCGTATGGGATCTCTAATTCCTTCAAGAACAGGTCAGCAGGCTTTCTCATGATCATGGCGCTGAACAATTGGCCACCCAACCAAGCACCACCACCTGGAGCAACGTTGGCTTCCAAAATGGCAATCTTCAAGTCTGGTCTGTTCTTTGCAATAACGTAAGCAGCAGATAGACCGGAAGAACCACAGCCAATGATCACAACATCAGAAACAGCGAACTTATCCAAGTCCTGGAAGTAACGGGAGGTCATGGCTCTAGAGACAGTGGATTCCCTGATTGGTCTGAAAGCGAAATCGCTCCAGTCCTCAGTCTTAACGACATCAGACAAAGCGTGTTGGATCGAGGTAGAGTTCAATTGCAATTGACTAGTGGCAGTTGTAGTAGCAGTGGAAGACATTTTTTTTCAGGCTGTTATTATAAATAAGAAAATTAATGGTTGTTTTTGTTACTTATAAAGAGAGAGAGAGAGCAAGAGGGAAAGAGCCCACCATATCAATTGGCGAGAAGAGAAACTCCTTCTCCTTATATACATTTTTTTTTATTTTGCTATTCTATTCTGTTTGGGCATTCTGTCTTTCTTGCTCATGCACTCATAACCCCTAATTATCTACGCCTATCTACATATAAGTTGAGGTAATAAATCCAGATAAGCCCTCTAACGTAATAACAATTCCTTCCTATAGAAATGGGTTTGTCCTCCCCTCTATGCGAATAACGATTGAGTGAAATACCACCATTGTCCAGAGAGGCTTTTTTTTTTAAGCGCCTGCTACAAGTCAAATCACCAAAAAAATTATTGTATCGCCATATTTAATTACTCCGGGACATTCAGGTGATAGTCATCAAAAAATTATGCACGTCAACAGAACTGAGCCATATTGAGCTAGAAGTAAAAAATCGGATCACTTTCAATGGACACACACTAACGTTACAGTAGAGTGTGGTTTTAATTTCTGTGCTATGGCCCTGAATTTTAAGTTCTCATTTTTATCAATTTTTGAAAATCTCTCGGCCGAATAGATTTGCACGTGGTTTTCTTTTAGCGAAATTCTTTTTTTTCATTCGTTTTTCAGGTACCTGTGCTTCAGGAAAAAGAGCCGATTTTCTTTCTTTCTTTTTGTTTTTGACATACGGGAAAAAGTGATCTGTGGCCCCCCGCTTTTATTTCTTTTTTTTTGATCATTTCCTATTTCGGACCCTTCGACTTCGGCGGCTAATTTTAGAGTTTTTTTCTCGGCGGCTATTTTCACTTATTTTGTGGAAATACCCGCTGCTGCCGCCGCCCCTTTTTTTATTTTTTTTAGGAAAACGTATATAAAGAGCAAGATCTGTACTTTTTTTTACTGTTGACTTTACTACAATTATTAAATATTTTTTTTTTTTTCTTCTTTCTTTATATATGTTGTTAATAAAATGATATATTCAAGGTATGTGATTTTAAACTATTATGAATGTTTCAATTATAGTATTTAACTAGATTTTTTTTTTGTTTTTTTGCTTTACTTCTCCCCCCATCCGGTTAACAAAATTTTGAGGTGCTTTCAGATGTGAAAGAAAATTTACTAATGCGATCCTCCCCTTGTCCCAAGTGTACAAAATTTTTTAATTTTTAATTTTTTTTTTTTTCTCATTGCAGGGGATGGGAATTATAATGTAAACTTTGTCCTCTCTCATTTCAAATCAGATCTTAGAAAAAGCAGAAAAAAACAACAAAACCTAAGAAAAACAAAAAACAAAAAAAAGAAGAAGCAAACAGTAGGCTTTGGAAAAGCATCAATCTAGAGCAATTCTATAGTTCAGCTAGGCATTATACATTACGCGGAGTTCTTCATTATTGCTTGAATATTTTTCTTTTATTATTACTTTTTTTTTTCAATTTTGTTTTCATCAAGTTTAGTTGAAATACATATTAGAAAAAGAGGCTAGCATTAAAGGTGAGAAACTTTTTATTTCTGCACTAATTGATAAAAAAGGACCTTAGTGTATCTTTCTATAAAAGACTACTGGAGGGAAAAGCTACAGGAAACTGGACACTATATTGGAAAAGCAATTATTTAAAATATAACCAAGAGAGAGAGAGAGAGAGAGAGAGAGAGAGAGATAAAACAATAATAAGATAAACAAAAACTTTTTTTAAACCCTTATAACTATTCTTTATTCTTTTGAATTATGAATATAGGTGCCTCACAGATTGTTGATGCTCTTAATATAATATACTCTCCGAAGTCAAATAACGCTCAAAGGTCGGAGGCTCAGAAATTTTTGGATCATGTTAGGACTTTAGAAGAATCTCCACTCTGGGGTTATGAGATTGCCTTGAATAACACTGAAAACCATATACTAAAATATTTTGGTCTCAATTTAATTGAATACAATATCAGAAAAAATTGGAATTCTTATAATAACGAAAAGAGGCAACAACTAAAAAAATGGGTTCTAGAAATAAACTACCAGGTTACGAATTCAGATACCAGATACATCAAGGAAAAACTAGCCGGTTTATGGGTCGAGATAGCAAAGAGAATTTGGGGTGAGGCATTAAAAGAAACGAATCCAACAAATGAGCAACTAATCGACTCCTGGGTTGACATGGATTCTAACCTACATCAATTATGGAATATCAATGACTCTTGCAGAGAAGTGACATTAATCATCTTTAGAATACTTTTTGAAGACGTGTTTTTGTTAGATGATATGATTGTATTGAAAAGAATGACCATAATACAACCACTTTGCGTCATGATAGTCTGCCCAATGGACATTTTTATTACAAAATATAAGTTCAGTGAAAAATGGACACTTTTTAAATCCAATCCTGAAGGATGGTTTTCCGTATGGTTGCCCGAACTACGTAATGCAATCGTTAACAAGAATGCTGATTATATCATAAGACTTTTGGAAACTCTAAAGACATGTTTGAATTGGCCTTTGAGTGAGGTTATAATAAAAAATGATATATTGACAACGCTACTTCAATGCTTAGCAACTAATATTAGGAAAGCACAGTCAATGGCACTTGACTCCATTCATATTCTTCTAACAAGACCTTACGGTAATGATGACCACTATCAAATAATAACAGACAAAGTTTTCAATAGCATGGATCTTTTGACACAAGTGTATGAAGACCTTCTTTTTGACCCAACAGAGGAAATTGATGAAACAAGATACCCAATTGTAAAAAAGTTTGTTGATATGACCAGCTGTTTGTATGTCTCAATTCCAAAGATAAAGGATGACAATAAACAAATTGAAAAATACTTCAAGCTAGTAATGCAAACAACCTACAATCCAAGTTTAATTGTGAGTGGCCTGAGCCTAGATTTGTGGTGTTCGTGTCTGCGAAATGATGAATATATACCAATGGTAGAAAAGTACGTGATTAAAGATTTGCTGAATTTTGCAGCGAATGCTCTAGTGTATTATGAACAAATTGATGGACATATCTCAAGAAATTATGTCGATATAGATTTCCAATCTAACACTGAGTTTCAATCCTATTGTTCGACATACAGGAAAAGAATTAGAGATATTATCAGGCTGATATCTTGTGTTGATTTAGACTCTACCTACGAATGGCTCAATAATAGATTGAACTTATATTTCAGTTCACCTGCAGGACAACAGGTTTTGACATCTTCCTTTTTAGACCATAAATCCGAACCTTATCTTGGCGCTTTGTCTCAGTATATGATTGTAGAATGTTTTATCAACGGTTGTATTAGGTGGAAAATATGGTATCCAAGTGGCCCAGACTATAATGAGAAATTGGATGCAATACTACAGAAATTGGAAATTCTATCAAATCAATTAATTGCATTAAATTTGAAGGAACCTTTGCTATTAAAAAAGCAAATCCAGAACTTTGCCCTATTTTTGACTATGCTCAGGGATAATGTTCTGTTTACATTATTAGAGAAGATTATAACTAGCGCTACCATGGATTATCCTGAGATAAATTTGGACGAACGTACTGAACAAGCTGATGCAGTAAGAGATTTGAGATATGCATGCGGAATTGAGCTGAATAGAATGGCTCTATTGATGCCGGATTCTCTGATGGCAATTTATTCGGACCTTGAAAGTGTTATTGCAAAAATCATGCCGAATCTATCTTATCATGAAAAAATTTCTTTCAAATCTTTCTTATTGATTATTGTGCTAAAATCTGGTTTGGATGAAAAGGAACGCAGATTTTCAGAAATTGTTGATGTTGAGTTAATGGCATGGTCTGAAAAAACCACTGAAGTCGGCTTGTCTGATTTGCATTGGTTTATGGAGAGGCTAGGTATCGTTCAAATTGCTGAATACTTTCAAAGGAGAGGCATTAATGAAAATGATGACTTGTTAGCCATCCCTATTGATGACGAAGGTCGCAATTTGAAAGCAGAATTAACCAAACGTTGGCAGACATTATTCCCTGTTCGTGCAACAAGGATGTTTATTCATTATTCTATGCAAAGTATAAAAGGTGATGAAGAGTTTAAGAGGTTACAGGAGTTATGGAAACCTAGAATTATTCCAGTCCTTCCTTATTTAATGAGACTATTATACCAGTTGCAATCGTACCATGACCCTGATAATTGGCATACTTTACCAGTGGTCGTTCAGACATTTGTTAAGTGTACTACTGTTGAACGTTTTTGGGAAGCAGGTGCATCAAGTAAATCAAAAGACGAATTTATTGATGAGCATATGAAAGCTATGCAAACTCTACGAGACTTTGCTGATTCAGTCGGACACATTATTAGATACACTAGAGAATACACATTACTTGTTTTAAGTGCAATATCTTCTTTGGGTAGTATTTTTTTTGAACTTGATGAAGTTCCAGATATGGTAATAAATTCAATTGCTATATTTAAACCTGGTACAAATGAGATCAGTCCTGGCGTTTCAACTCATGGTTGGAAACATATATTGAATATAGCAATCAGACCCATGTTAAAAAACTGCCCTGATGAAAATGCACCGAAATTTATGAGTGCTTTTCTACCAAAGTTTTTTGAAGTTCTAGATAGACTGCTACTTCAAAAATGGGCTGGTAGGATGGATGTTATGGAACTCAACCCCGCCCCTGTTGATAATGATAAGATGACGGAAGAAATCCTAGAGGAAAATTTATTGAGGCAATTAACAACTGTAGTTGTTAGAATTGTTATAGACTCTGTTGGCCAGGCAAGTGTTAGTTCTCAAAGTGCAAGGAGTAACTTAACATCACACCAGTTAAAAATGAGAAAAATTATTTTCAACGATATTAATATTCTAGCACCATTCTTGAAGTTGGTTAATCATTTAATGGCATATAAGGACAGTAAGTGCTCATTTAATTCTATTTTGGTTATGAAAGGTTGTATAACAGAGGTCGCTGCAAAAAATGAATCTGTTGATGAGTTTTTCACAACAGAATTGATGAAAAATCTACTTATCAATGTCCTTTGTAACAGTGCGTTCAAAGATTTCTTTAGTGAGGCCTTATATGTGTTTACTTCATTGTTTTTGACTCTATGTCGTGAATACCCGTCGGCTAGAGAGTTCTTCTACGAGATTTCTGGTGGTTATGATATCAATAGATTATACGAGGAATTAAAAGATGTGGATGACTACAAGAGTCAACGGGCTCTGATGGTGGAGTTCATTGATTGGGTTAAAAATTCTCTTGGAAGAAGTGATTTTGATGACGAACAAGCTCTTCAAGAAAATAGAAAGTACGAAAAACGGGAAGCCATCCTAAAGAAAGCTAATGAACGTTTAATAAAAAAAAATAAAGACAGTGGCGATATGCTCGATGATCCAAATACTGAAGATGGTGCTGTAGGTAATTTATTTGGTGAATAATCATACCACTAATAGTTGTAACAAATCTGGTCATCCTGTAATTAACTATAATGTTCGTTTCTCTTTATCATGGTGAAAGGTTATATATTTAATGCTATATTTATAGCCCATCCCAATAATATATATATATATATATATATATATACATATTAATTAATAATATA